>JAPYYV010021602.1:0-11828 GCA_030522625.1 Copidosoma aretas
CGCCTTCCGGATGGGGACGTCGTGGTGGGCGAGAGATTCCCTGATTTTGGGCCAGTGTTTCTTCTCGCGGATGATGATCGGAGGAGGAGGTTTTTCGGTTCGCTGCTCTTCCTCGTCGTCGTCAGTGTCCATGGCCTTTTCAGACTCGGTGTCTGACTTTTCGAGGTTAAACATGCAGTCTTCTTTTTCTGCTGCATCTTTGTCAAGTTCTTGGTGTTCTTCACCGGTGTTGGGTGTGCTCTGTTCTTTGGCCGCTTTGTTTTGCCTCTTACGCTTTTTCTTGTGAGCGTTTGAGCTTTCGGACAATTCAGTGTCGGAGGCGTTTACAGCTACCTCTTTCTTGCTCTGGGACTCGAGCCCTGCTTTGAGATACGACAATTGCGAGGAGAGGACGGCCAGCTGTTCCTTGAAGCCGGCAGCTTGGGCTTTTTGTTCATTCAACAGAAGCCACAGTTCTTCTTTTTCGGCGGTAACTTTCGCCAGCTGCTCTTGGAGTGCTTTTTCTCTGGGGTTAACCATGTTGGTAGACGAGGCTGGGGCAGAAGCCCACAGCTAGATTCGGTGTAGCCCTAACAAGAGCTGATTGTTAAACTGCGCGTGCGCGATACACTTGAGGAGAGGCGAACAGACACGTCTGCTCACCACAAGCGCTCGAGCGGGACTGTTATAATGCCGAAATTAAAAGCCGATGCAGTTCAGATGATAATTGCTGGTGCCTGCTATTCCAAAAAGATTTTTACTTTTATTTGTAATTTAAAAATAATTAAAATAATAAAAAAAATTTAAGAATATTTTAAAAATCGTAATAACGACCGAAGTACTTTTTATGTACTGTTTTGGAACTGAATGCAGGAGACGTAGGCAGTATTTAAATAGAATGTCCTAAGAATACTTTGGTAAGAATTTCAGAATATTGAAGGAATTCTCTTAAGTATTCAAAAATAATACTTTCTTAACTCGCTTAGGCAGAAACTGTAAGCGCACAGAAATCGTTTATTTAAGACATAATAGTAGTTTTCGTCACAAATGTGCATCTCTCCAGGGCAGTCCCTGGGCCCGAGGGCTCTTGCGAAGCAACGCCCGAGGGACTGTTGGGACCCCCCTGGTCGGATTCACATGAGTGACGAACGCTGTTTTTCCTACCGAGGATGTACCAGGGTTGCAAAAGTGGTCGAGGTAGGACAAATAAGTTTTTATCTTAACATTACCAGAGTTTTAGTCATTCCCCAAATGTGTTTTTTTTTTGGTTTGTAAATTTAAGACCGAAAATCGATGTAGACTAGGTGTATTATATAAAATATGTTATAATACATGAGTGTATGTGAACAATTTTATTTTAATCTCTCAAGTAGTTTTTCTCTAATTCAATTGAAATTTATTGGGCAGCTTTGTTTTTATACCACAATTATATTGTTTCATGTCCAGTGAATTTAGTAAAAGGAAAAAATTTTACTGACGAAGAACTGCAAGAGTTAAGGAGGTTCGGGAGTATCATTTAGCAAGGCAAGGAACGGAGGAACGGGGAGTTCACCCGGCCCGCGCAGCTTGGCCCCCTTTACCGCGCACCCCCTCTTGCACCCAACGAACTTAATAGTTTGCTTACGTTTAGTGTTGGCATTGTTTAAGATGCACCATAACATGACTTAAAATTTTACTCACTGAATCTTGAAACAATACTTCATTCGTAGGTATAGTTTTTTCCAATATCTTTGCATTTTCTAAAGATATTTGTCCATGTAAACGACAAATCGAGGTAGCGTTCCATGAAAGCCTATGTTATCACACTCATCTTCATTTGTATCATTCTTTTCAAAATGACTTATAACAAATATTGCAAGAATTTGTATAAGTTCTGCGTATTCCAGACTATCAATAAAAATCAATGTCATTGTGATATCTGCATTTTATTATTGCTCCCGAACCTCCTTAAAAAGATACATAAAAAAAATTATTACTTGTTACTGCTGCTTCTCCCGCAGTTACTGTTTTTAGTGACTTTGATACGGTTTGATCTTTCTCTCCGAATAATTTAATCATACTATGGTCCTTTACTCCACATACAAAATGATCTGTGAGCGCAGCGCATCAGCCAGTTTTTAAAAACTACAATTCAGTGCGAGTTTTTGCAGTCATGCAGCGTAATCAGTAATTGAGTCGTTGTGGGCTTTTCGCGCGAGTTCAAGCGTACATGGTTCCATAGCCACCGACGTGACGGCTTGGGCTTTATGTGGAGTAGATAAGCTATGTCGGTACGAGACCACACCAGTACCAGACCATGCCGGTACGAGATCACCGCTATAGCTCATCCGGTAGTGGTGGGGTGAGTTCCCCGTGCTATAGCATGAGCTCTGACGTCGCGGCTGATGCGAGCTCACCGTGACACCAGCTCACCCGCTATAGCTCACCGGTAGTGGTACGGGGAGTTCCATCGTGCTATAGCAAGAGCATTACTCTGACGTCATGACTCCGGTGCTGGTACGAGCTCACCGCGATTTCAGCTCACCCGCTGTAGTTCACCCGGTAGTAGAACGAATGAAAGGAGGCGATTGCAAAGGCTTCTATGTTATCGCGAAGGATGCTGTCGAGGCGGACATGAGAGCGAATGAGAGGAGGCGATGGCAAAGGTTTCTACGTCATCGCGGAGGATGTTGTCCAGACGGGTAAGAGGGAGAGAGAGATAGAGAGGGAGAGAAATGGAATATTAGGACAAGATGTATGTGGTTGGGAACAGCGCAACTTTCATCGACTCCAATCCCCTGTACTGCTCGAGATGCACTCTCCCTGGACGAAATATGACCCGCTCTCTTAGCAGCGAATGTATTTTTCTCATCTTCGACGCAGTCCTTCTATGCCTGCTTACTCGAACGTATTTTTTCTTGTTTTTAATTATTTCATATCCATCTTTCTTCGGATAAGAGTGAATATTTTCGGAATAATATTTTCCACTGATTTTTGGTTAAGCTGCCTCGACACGCTTCTCTAAAGGAGGTTTCCGACAATCTTTATCCTCCTTGGTCTTGCCGCACCCTAATCACTTGATTTACTAGAGTATGGACCCATGCTGATCGTTCAATGCTCATTAGATGAATGAACCCTAACATCACTCTTCATTTTGTTTTATAAGAGAGTAAAATAAAAAAGAATACTACTATGGCAAGATGCTCCTTTTGTTGAAAAAGTTTATACTAGCGTTTATATATCCAGTCTAATCATAATTCTCAGATTCACTACCATAATTCTCAGATTCACTACCAGCATTAGCAATAACAGATCCATCGATTTCATCAAAGGCGGAAGGTTTTTTATTAATGTTCTCCCTCTTATAACTTTCTAGTGCCTTCAAAAAACGTGCATAGTCCAGTTGGATGGGACTTTTGACCCAGGAGCAAAGCTAGAACTTAATTTGGTAAGCTTTACTAAGTGTACAAAAAAATCAAAACAACTATGAAGTTATACTTCTTTGACGGAGAATATCTGAATGTAGATATAGCTGTTACAAAATCATAATTTAAATAACCCAATTTGATGTATCTAAGGTGGTGCAATTATCATTGGAATGAGGATATTCGTTAATTCGGTGTAGTTTTAATAAATATTTCAATATTTAATAAATAAACAATTATAAAGAATATATTATATAGATAAGAGAGTACAGAGTATAGCCATGGCACGATGTGCGGCCACGCAGCCACGCTGGCTAGTAAGAGATTGCCCGCTTTCATCGAATCTTCCGAATATTTTAAAACAACTGCCTACGCTGATAACATCTCTAATGTCGCGCTGGCACCTGCTACATACGCTCACACAATTATTCATAGTCGCGTATAGAACACCCACAATATAATATATATCTAAAAGAAGGCTTAGAAAATAACGATAAACCAGTTGCGTCACCTCCGGTTGCGAGCTCAAATTCACTTCTGTCACACATTTTAGAGACAGAGAGAGAATCTTGAAATCGTTGATTTATTACCCTGCATAACGCGCCTATAGAAGTATGACTTCAAAAAACTTTTCAAATACACCTTTTTCTACCTCATGAGCGCCACAAATTAACGCCTTCATGGAATATGCCGTTTTAAGAAAGTAAAGCGATGGGGCCATGTAGTCTTGAACGTTAGTCACAGTACGTCCCATAATATATTTCGAATAAGCGACCTTGCTGTGTCTGTAAACGTAAATTCGCTATGCATTCTTTGCTACGGCACAAAAGTGTTGTTTTAATTGTCCAATAGAACAATCACCTTTGATCCAGCAAAGCCAATGCTATCGCATCGACTGCCGATCGTTTTCCCGACGAACACCCTTAGGTAATATAGAAAAATTGCATGGGGGGCGCACAATCCAGTGATTAATTACAGGTCTCATTAGAGACATTACCGCCACCTCTTTTGGTGAAAACTGTCACGATGCGGCAAGAAAACCTTGGATCTCTATCACATTTTCATCCTTGAATAAATCCATTTTCACAACTTAAGATTGCTGTACTAGCGCATATCTGTCACGTTTGATACCAAATAATAAACAGAGCTGCGCTCTTCGTAGAAATTCGATGATGTACGTCAAATTTGTTCATACTCACCTTACCCCCTCCAAACAGCTGATAGCGTTAAAATTTTGTTTTTAAAGTCTTCAAACCATATGTGTCGTACGTATATGACACATTTTATAATGCGAGTGAGAGCTATATATCATAATTTTCGATTGTAAGAAAGGTTTGGGAAAAGCTATATACATATCAACAATAAATTTCAATTTAATACACTCACTTATGATAATCAGTATTTCGAAAAAAAAGTACATCGATTTTTTTTTTGTATTACACATCTTCTTCTTCAGTGTCGTTGACATCTTCCCACGCCATATTAAAGTAGAACCTTTTTATGCGTCTAACATTATGGACAGCGCACATCGATTTATATGCACCATTATGGTGGGGGCAAGTGCTAGCCAATGTTGGTAGCTCAAACGGTGGAGAATGAGTCATATCAATAACGTAAAAATTAAACCTTCCAAGCCATGCTGTCTTCAATTCTCCAATTACAAAAATCTTCTTGGCATCTTTGAGAGTCTCACGAAGCACATTGCGAATTTCTGTGTAGTCGATATCACCTGATTGCCAATCCAATCCATGATAGCAAAGCTCAAGCCATAAATTTTTACGTTTGTACTTTTCATTTAATCTGCGCCAAGAAAATGGTGGTTTAAAGAGAAATACTTGAGGCTTCTCATCTCCATCAAGCGGGAGAATGGCTAACTCTTTGAGCACTTGATCTTTTTCAGCCTTCTTAAAGCCCTGCATGTCCACTACGTACGCCATTGCAGTAAATTTCTTATTGTCGGTTTACGTGACATATCAATGAACAAATTTTTTATTTTTCAATGATCTTACAATTTTTACCATCTTAAAATTCCTTCGATTTTCTTTCCACAAATTTCTCAGCGTGTTTCTTCTCGAATTTTGCCCGCTCTACGTGTCGTCGTTATTCTCTTCTTATTTTTCTTTCCTGCTTTGCTGACCTTTCTCCATGATGTTTTAAAGACAAATGATGTCAGTAGAGTCACGAATAAGCTTTTATAGCTTTACATGAGTTTTTTAACATCCCCGCTCATCGGACTATATTGAACAATGCGATCATATAGAATCAAGCAATAGGCTGAGGTGTTGGCGAGAAAATTGTCATGAGATTCAAATTCTAGACGCACATCCGCGGGAGCATTTTTCAACGACTCATTTTGTTTGGAGCAATCGATAACATTCATAGGTGGCATTTCCAGAGAATCATATCTGTTTAAGATAGCGGCGCGAACTTAATCATAATATGAATTCTAAAAATTGGCATACATATCATATAACAAGGGATATTGATTTTCGCTGTATCAAGATTCACATCGCCGTGCGTAAGGATAATACTGTGAATCATGATGGAGTATGACGTTTCTTATGTTGCAGTGATCAAACTTTCTAGCATTAGTATCCTTTTCCCGATGCCTTTTCTGCAAGAACCTCGTCTGCAGTATTTCTTTCTGCAATATTTTCTCGGTTCTGTGAGTAGGCTATATCGCGTTGTTTGCAAGCCTGATCCAGATGATTGATACCTGGATCTCTACGAGCTAACCTTTTGGCTAACTTGGTGCCCGGTCTACAATACTGATAATCCGTTATGTGCAGTTTATTAATGAGTGTATTTATGATTTCACGACCCCGTCGACGATGGGTGATAGTTATTTCTTAGGTGCTTAACGATGAATGAGCTCAAAATATGAGTAATCTATAGTTTTATGTTCTAGTTGAGTCAGCATACGAATGTTACACATCCTGTGGTAAGCAAGATAAGATAATTAAAAACTCTGAATGTATAAAGGTATACTACGGACAGTATCGGGTTTCAGTGTCAATTGTCGCAGCATACAGTCAACTTGAGCTTTGTGGAACAGAACGTGAAACTTCCTGTTGTGAATTTTGACGAATTTGATGAATAATAAGTCTGAAAGTATAAAGTCATACTATTTACAGTATCGGGTTTCAGTGCTAGTTGTGGCAGCATACAGTCAACATGAGCTTTGTGGAACAGAACGTGAAACTTCCTGTTGTGAATTTTGACGAATTGGTTGAGCATGATAAAAAAATAAAACGCCATGGTGAGTTGTTACTCGAGAGCTATCCTTTGTGGTCCGTCAAACTGTGGAAAAGCAAACAGCTTGCTAGCCCTTATTACTCATCCCAACGGATTGAGATTTGAGAATGTTTATCTAAACTTTAAGTCGTTGAATCAGCCAAAGAATACGTTTCTAAAACAGTTATTAGAGCCCATTGATAGCGTAAACTATTTTTTATTTAGCGAGCATGAATCAGTCATATCTCTAAATAATGTACTGCCCAACTCTATAATGATATTCGATGATATTGCCTGTGAATAAACAGATAGTGTGAGAGCTTTTTTCTGCATGGGGCGTCACAAAAGCGTTGACTGTTTCTATCCATGCCAATGACACGCTCAAGTTCCCAAGCATTTAGTAAGAGATAATTTGAATCTTTTTTACGATTCCGACAAGATGATATGAATTTGAAGCTCATCTATAATGATCATGTTAACACCGATATGACTTACAATGAATTAAAAAAGTTATGCGTAAGGTGTTGGGGAGATGGAAAACATGGGTTTGTCGTAATAGATAAGGATAAAAATGTGGAAAATGGTAGATATAGAAAAGGATTCGACTCTTTTGCTATAAATATAGAAAAGGATTCGACTCTTTTGCTATAAATATCTCTCATACTCAATGAGTATACATTAGTCTCGTGATAACCATTAAGCAGTCAACATAGACGCTATTTGGGAGAAAAACGCATTCTTCAAGAGGTAGTCAAAACGGCGAGAAAAGCTGTTAGATGCAAGTAGCAAGTACCGATTACTAAAGTTTGGAAAAGAGAATTTTAAGAAGCGGTTTGGTAAAACTTTCAAGCCTATTACTGATCCACTTCGTAAGATCATCGACGAAACGAAAAAGGAAAATAGTGTACCGCAAAGACTTGAATCTCCAGCTAGAAATCCTTCAAAGTTTATGAAAGAAAGAAAAAAATATATAGGTACATCAATGTTCCACTCAGCCAGGAGTATTAATGACGATGATATTCCTTCTTCAGATGATATTATAAAAGATTATGAAACAGTTGTGAAAAAGAGTGATTATGATGATGATGTAAGGCTTGATGCGAATAAAAGTTTGTCCATTAATCCATACTTACAAATAGTACATAAAAAAGAGTCAGTTAGACCGCATTTATGGCATAAGAAAATAAAATGGACGATATATGCTTGGAAATTCACCTATACATTTCAATAGTAATGAAATTAAAATAAATCATCTAAAGTATCCCATCCCATAACTAATGAATTATTGGAACTGCTTTTAAAAAAGAATCCTGGTAAAGATCTCTTGACACCAGACAATTTAGAGAAATACAAACGAATCTTGGAAACATCATGCGCGCAGAAAAGGAGATTCAATGAAAATAATACAATTCGTTTATACAACAGTAAAAAATTTAATAATATTATCGTTCCGATGTTTAATCCCACCTAAATGAGAAGCAAGAAGAAAGGTGGGTCCATACCTCCATACAAAATTGCTAGAATAAACACAACAATAGAGTACATTTATTGGGATGACCCTAACGAACTGGTCGATCGTCTACGATTACTAGTGGCAGAAACATCACCCGGTAACCCAAGTCATATGAATGAAATTCATTCGATTATCGTGCAGCTTCGTGAAGCCAATATTATATATTGAGTTTGATACGCTAATTTGGCTTAGTATCAAAATGAGCATTGACGTATTCGGAGGTGCGTCATCAGCTAAGTCTGAAGGTGGTGGTCGAGGTTCTCTTGGAATCGGATACAAGCTCACAACAGATGGTCAATTTTACTTATAAGATAAAAAATTGTGCAACATTGCAACAGCCCTTCAGCCTCATGATGCACTGAATCATACTATTTTACATAGAGAAAACAAATTTATATCAGATGAGCAAGATAACATACGTGTATTAATCAACAATTTGAGTGATGTTTTCTCGGAATCAATAGTAAATTTTCAGCGAGAAATAACTACAATTAAGGAGGTTTTGGCTCAGATATCTAACATTACTCCTGAAGATAATTAAAGAGACGGAAAGAGTAGTGAAAGAGCTTAGTAAACTCGCAAGACGCAACTATTAACGTCGAAAGTTTGATATCCGAGGCTTGGATGAAAGATGGCGAACTGATCTAGTGGTGATGATACCTCATGCTCGTGAAAATAAGGGTTATAGATATCTGCTTACAGTCATAGATGTATTTTCCAAGTACGCCTGGGCTGTGCCCGTAAAGAGAAAAACTGTCAAAGATGTGGCTACAGCTATGAAGTCTATATTAACAAGAAGGAGAGTTCCAACAAATTTGCAAACACATCGAGGCAAAGAGTTTTACAACACAAATTTTCAAAGTCTCATGCAAAATTATAAGATAAATTTGCACTTTACCTATATCAATCTCAAGGCGTCCATATGTGAGAAATTAAATCGAACTTTAAAGCATGCCATGTGGAAAAAGTTCAGTCTTCAGGGCAACTATAAGTGGACTAATACTTTACAAAAATTGCTTAAATAATATAACAATCGAAAACACCGAACCACTGGAATGAAATCAAAAGATCTTATGCAGGTAATAAAGTCTAAGTGTTACAAAAATATAAATGTGACAGCATCAAATTGAAGCCCAGATTCAAAGTCGGTGATGAAGTGCATGTGAGCAATGCGAAACAAGAATTTGAGGAAGGCTACACGCTCAACTGGTCAATGGAAATTTTTTCAATCATATGAGTAGCAGCAACAAAAATAAAAACGTACCACCTCAAGGATTATCGAGATCATCCCAGTTCCGGAGGTTTATACGAGCAGGAACTACAGAAAACGAAGAATTTAGATGTTTACCTCGTGGAGAAGGTTCTTCGAAGGCGTGGCAATCAAGTTTTCGTCGAGTGGTTGGGTTTCGACAATACCCGCAACAGTTGAATTAATAAAAATGACCTATAAAAAAAATTTCGTAATGAAGTATACGTAAATTTTATGTAATTTTTTGTTGTTGTTGTTGTTGCTCTTAATTTATAACATGTGATGAAGGAGTATTCAATAAATAGTCCAGATATAAAGATAACTGTATTATTATTTTTTTTTTATTTATGTTTACAAAATTAGGCGTAAGAAAATCTAAAATTATTTTCACCATACGCAACAAACAATTTGAACTTATTTACTGCTTCCAATAATACATTAAAGAACTGTTCGTTTTCTAAGAGAACAGAAGATACTTGTTTCACAAAAATATTTGGAATTCCTTTAATTCTGCGATGACTTTCGGTCCACCCTAGTCTTTGCCTTATTCAGCTTAGTCACTATATAATGGTGATACACCACCAACTCGTTTAGTCTTCTCGTCGGCAGAAAGCCATTGTTGGCGATTTTAGACTTGTGAAGCTGGCGCCCGTGAATATGAAAAATAAATATTTTTGAACCCACCAAGGCTCAAACAATTCCTCCTCACTTGCGGATTCATCCTCCATCCGTGTTTTCATTTGCGGATGCATAGTTTGCGAGATATTTGCAAAAGTAAAGTCCACTATTGGGCGCGGCGCTGAAATCAAAAACCTTTTTTTACAAGGGCTAAATTATGTTAAAAGTCATTTGGCCGGGTACTATTCGATTCTTCCTCATTTGCGGATTTTAGAAATGCATTAGTGAATCGAATAGAATGCAAAACACTGGATGAATAATGAATTTAATTATTTAGTGAAGATGTCTAGTAACTTTTCGCTAGTTACTTTTGGTCCCATTCCGTTCCTGTGGTTCGGGCGCTGAAATAAATAATATTCAAGTCGACACATTTAAATGAGACCGTGCACAACAAATGTGCAATAATGTTAGTTCAGTTTCGATATTGTTTATAACGAATTATTCAGCTTATGCTTACGCATATCTGTATATATATATATATATATATATATATATATACCCAGTGCTCTCTCGACTGCGGCATAAAACTGAATACCTGACCGTCACATGAGCGGACAGAGAAAACAGGCGCCAGCGGCAAATTGAAATATACCATAACTCAATAACTTAATCCTCGGCCATTATTCCCAATAACCCAGTACTCCAAGCGACTTTAGAGAAAACAGGCGCCAGCGGCAAATTGAAATATACCATAACTCAATAACTTAATCCTCGGCCATTATTCCCAATAACCCAGTACTCCAAGCGACTTTAACCGAATAACCCTACGTGTGGGAGGTATATATATATTAATTAACTATCAAACAGTAAATTAATTATCAATAAATTATTTATTAATCAATACATAACCTAAATCCCAATGACCCAGTACTTTAAGTGACCTTAACCGAATAACCCTACGTATGGGAGGTACATATATTAATTAACCATCAAACAACAAATAAATTATCAATAAATTATTTATTAATAAATAAATAACCTAAATCCCAATGACCCAGCACTCCAAGCGACTTTACCCAAATAACTATGCTGTAAAAAATATTTGGTGAAGATCTGTTGCCTTAAATTAAAATCATAACGGAGTTTGACTTTAGGGCCGACGGAGAGTGGGACGGAAAGGACAAGGACGGAAAGGACATTTCGACTTTAAAACTCTCTCGCGGCTCGGAGATGCAACAATCGCTTTTTTACGCGCGTACACAAGGTAGAAGAGTCTAACGCGTTCTGGAAAAATATCTTGATTTTATACCTTTAAATGATCCACAATTTGTGTGCACAGTGCGGACGGAATAGGCCTCGATTTTGTACGGACGCACGATTCGGACATTCGAGTCCTCGTTGGCGCGAGAGTTTTGTACGCGGACTGATAACAGCACTGCCGATTATTTACTTGCAGAGAGTAATTCGACGAAAGATTCCAATAACAGCGATAGATGTAATAAATAAATAAACTTGTTTTAAGGGCAATACTGTTCAATATATTTTTTTTTTCCTTTGACGACGTTTCGACTGCACGTAGGCAGTCCATTTCCAGTCAAAACATACTTAGATATACAAGAGCAAAGTCAAACAATATTGGTCAACATCTTTTCTTCCTCGTAGTAATGAAATAAATTATTGACTTTGCTCGTGCATATCTGAGTATGTTTTGACTGGAAAAGGACCGCCTACGTGCAGTCGAAACGTCGTCAAAGAAAAAAAAAATTTATTGAACAGTATTGCCCTTAAAACCAGTTTATTTATTTATTACATCTATTGCTGTTCTTGGAAT
>JAPYYV010021603.1:0-11305 GCA_030522625.1 Copidosoma aretas
TGAATGCATAATTTTCGGAGAAATCTAATTCAATTGAAAATTTTTCTTCCAACCAACAGTCATGTAGTTTGTTAAAATATAAAGATTTTTGTTTAGAAATAAAAGAACGAGTCTTGAGTTTCAACAATAATATAGAAAAATCAGTGATAAAAGTTTCTACCGATACTATCCTAGATTCCGATAGAAATGGCATTTTCATGCGACCGCACACGGAAAAAATGCGTGTGACGGACTTGGCGCAGCTGTAAAAAGTAATGCAAGACGGGAGGTTTGAGGAAAGATTTAACTAATCATATCCTTATACCACAAGATTTATATGAATGGGCTTGAAGTTATTTTAAAAATATATTTTGTTTTTATTACTCTAATAAAGACCACTTAAAAAATCAAGAAAAACTTGGTACAAGAACTCAAGCAGCAGAAAGGATAGCTGGAACTTTATCTTACCATTGTGTATCGTTTATTAAGGCGACTAAACAATTAGTATTTCAACATTTTTCTGCTTCAGAAACCACGCACTTGCATCCACCCAGCACACTTCTATCTGATAAGAAACATGACAAAAGTAAATTGCGACGAAAGAATGATTCAAGCTTTAAGACACGTGAAGCTTTGAAAAAGAAAAAAAAAGAATAAACAGACTAGTAGTTACTCAACCAAGTGCATAATATCATACAAACGATTTTTCAACTAACTGCCTTATTGTATACAATTTATTGTGTGTCTAGATAATGTATTATGTACTTATCAAGTATTAAAAATTATAATTATTTTTATGATTTATGAAATAATTATGTTAAATGCATGTATTATGTTTTCTTTTCAAATTATATATATTTATGAATTAAATTTCATATTTCAATGGTTTATCGCATTTTTATCTGATCGCAAAATAAAAGCGACCGATCAAATCATCAGATAAAAATCTATCAATTTGAATGATTTGAATATGTTTTTGAAACATTTTTAATACTAATTGAGGCAAGCCAAAGCGAGAGACCGCTTTAGCGAGCCGCGCGGCGTCCGCGCCGCGCTGCGGCCGTCCAGTACATGTTTTGCGCGCCGACCTGGCTTCGTTTTTTTCATCGTTGAAAGCCTAAAATTTATTTCCTCAACTTTGAATAAGTGACAATCGATAGATTTCAACCTGATCTTTCGATTGATGATCATTATGTTGCGATTGAACAGAATGTTCATGGAAAAAACTTGTTGCAAACATTTAAGAGCAGTTCTAACCTACAAATAAGTACTTTAGAAATAAAAATAGTCCCACTATCGGAAAGAAGAGGATAAAATCTATTGACTTGCATGTTTTAAATATTTTTTAGACATCTACTGTGAGCTTGACAGCGAGAGGAAAATAGCGTTTTTTTGGTGAAAAACGCCGTGCGTGCTCACGCCGCGCTAGCTCGTTATTTATGAATGCGCTCACATATGTATGTACATGTAATATTTATGTAATAATTCTTATTACAGAAAAAATAAAAAGCTTTTCTTAATTTATTTTTAAGTTTTTTAGTATGAATTCTAAACGTAAGTATATAATAAAATATCATTTTAAAATTCTTTCTTAAAATTTGTAAAAGTCGACTTTTTATTAAATTATTTTTTAAGTTATTTTGATACAACAACATACTGAAATTTCTTATTACATTGACATAATAGTTTAATTCATAACGCATAACATATCATAAAACTTTGAATCTTTGCTCTGTAGTGTCTGATTAACCGACAAAAATATCTTATCCATTAACATAAATAATCATCCTCTTGCATATCTCTTCATTATCCTTCAATCCTGTACTTCTGACTGATATAATTCCTCTTTCATTTCTTTAGTATTCTTAAATTTTACCTATTATCCACATTTTGTGCTCAAGTTTTGTGATATCCTGTTTATTAATTTGCAATGATTTACCTTTATGGATCTTATCATTTTCAGTACCTTTGCTAACTGTGTAACTGCATTACTTAACGCTCTGCTGTTAACGCTCCACGCATAGCGCTCTGCTCGCCAACCTACCAATTTTGAAAAAATAAATCATTTTAATAAAAACATACGAATATATAAAATTTCCTATAAGATTAGCAATTTTTCTCTTATCTATTGGAGAAAATTAAAATAGCTTTAATCTTCAATTTAGAAAATGATAACTAAAATATTTTTGAACTTCTTTTTAATTAATAAGTATTTTAATTTTTTTTTCTTTTTATGATGCTTTTCTGAAAATATTGATTTAAAAAAATTTTAATTCAAAAAATAATAGAACGTTGAAAAAAACTCTTTCTTGGGCTAGGACTCTAGACGCTTACACATTGTGATTTTAGATAACAAATAATCAAATCAAACCGAGCATACATGACCAAGTGAATTTATATAGAACAAATACAGTATCATTTTTTTAGGGTTAACTTACTTGCTCTTTTTTTTTTAATACCATTCATTTTAAGTACTCATAAAACCACTATATAAGCTATAACAAACAATTAAATAATTTGACTTTCAAAGAAAATTTCATAACGTCTATATTGCATTAATATAAGATTATCGATGTACTTATATCGGTATAATAATCCCGTCGATTTAATGCATTTATGCTCATTACATTGTTTGCGCTCTATATACACATTTATACAATTACTACTATTCTATTTGAAAAGCTCTTATAATATTTAGTGATTTTATGATTTTTTTTTAGCTAAAGTGACTCCTTCCTGTTTAGAATATTTTGACTGCGTAAATTCGAAAAACATTTTATTATGAACAAAATTTTCCTACTTGATGTATTGTTTAAAATTGTACATAAATTTTAAAAAATTCATCACTGACTTTAAATTAGTTTTATTGAAGTAATTTATTATTTTTATACAGGTATTTTTTTTAATTTCTTTTAATCCTTACCGGAAATTATGCATATATTTCTTACAATTTCGGCAAGGGAATAATTATAGTTAATGTATCTCTAATTTCTAATTTATAAAATGATCTATTAAAGATATCAACAGTAAAACGCTAAAAATTATACTAATCTCATTTTTTAAAACAATATTGGTATAAAAAAATAATTTTTTTTAAATAACTTAAGAATTATTAAAAAATCTTCAATAGCATGTTTAGTATTGGTTAAAAATCAAAGTTGTTTGATTATTATTAAAAATCTTAATACAAACATTATGAATAAATTGCATCAGAAGCCTTTTTTGGTTTTTCTACTGAAAGTAAGTACCTTTATTTATTGATGACTTATAGTAGCGTTTATGCTGTGCTGAAAACAAATACCCGTAATTAGTTAAGACTATACATATTATGTTTTCTTTTGAGGAACCGTTGTTCAACTCATTTTACTACCTCCAATTATGATTTACGAGTATATACTTTTAATATAAAATTTAAACAAACTTTTTCACATAAGTATTGCTTTTGGTGCATACGTCCCATCTAGACTCTGTCTTACTTTCCTATTGCGCATAATTGTTATTCTTTAAATAAAGTTGACTATCTTCGTGATACCAAATTATTTAGATATAAATTGATTATCTACTTATCAGCAATCAGATGTGTGAAAAAATTCTTATACTAATTTCAATTTGTTCTTCCATATGTTTTCCACATGGAATTATATATGGCAGTAGCAATCTATAACCCTTTATAAATTGCCATATGTAATACTATATGTAATGCCATTTGTATTAACTTGTGGTTTTACATAAGAAATTGCATACAGAATAACGTTCTGTATTTTAAGGTGAGTTTTCTCAATAACTTATTTGATTTGGAATATAATTTAATTCTTTAAATAAATTATAAAAATCTAGAATTTAAAGCAAGTATGACTAAATAGTTTATATCCAAGAAACTAATAGTTGAGTCGAATTTGACGATGACTCAACAAAACCTTTTTGTAGAGAGCTAGGGGGGAGGGTTGGAGGCATAGGGGATAGCGGACGGGGGGGACTTAACCCAATTTTTGGGGGCCAAGTTTTATGGTAAAAAGAATCGAATTTTACCTTATTTAGGGTGTAAGCTGGAGTGGAGCGGGGGGGAGTGGGGGTGGGGCAGGGAGGTAGTACTCGCCCTAAAACCATACAACTGTATAATATAGGAAGATGTATTATATATATATATATATATATATATATATATATATGTACGAAGGCAGACTCAGAAGTTTAAAAGTTATTAAAAGAACACATAATAAAAAAAATAGTGTGGTTAATCCTTGTAACCAAGAGAACTCCTTAAATATTATTGTAGTTCCACTGGTAATTTGGCTTCCGTTAAGACAGGCTTAAAACGCTCTCAAATACCCTCACTTTTGTGAATATCCTACTCGATTGTTTAGTTTATTTACATTATATGGTTTCTGTGTAAAAAAATTTTTTGCGCTTGTACTTTTATCTTTTAATATATTTCAAAATATAGTTTTATTGCATATTAAAATTGTTCGATGGTATCATCCATGTATACTGCAAATCAGAATCAATTAAGAGTTATGTAACAATTTATGTTCATTTGGTGGACTTTTTTATCACCCTGTCGTGAAAGGGGCAAATTGGCTTAAATTTGCTTGATTTAGTGGCGCTTAAGAAGTATCAAGCAAATACTTCATTTACTTGTGTTGGCATTTAAGTAGTTAATGTGGTCAAGAACTTGGTTTGTTTTTTAATTTAACTACATTTTAGTTCTGATTTTTCTGTGAGGTAGATGTTTTGGTAGTACCTAATTTTTCTTCGTATAAATCGCCTATTTAAATGGAGCTTGTCAAATTAAATTATGTTTCTGGTTTTGTTTTGGAAGATCCGTGACTTTAACGTACATAAAGCGTTCATTCACGCCATCATTATTGACTGTGCTATTCGTCAGGGTATGCTTAATTAGCCTTTTGTGTCGTCTTTAAAGCTTAGGTGGTTGTCTTTTGGTCCTGTAGCACATGTGTCCGATTCTCGTCCCTATAAGCCTATAACTCTACATTTAACGAACGAGGGAATCCCGATCATCTGATGCAAAGGTTCTGGCTTGATAAAGAGCCTTTGGTTTAGCCCTCTCTGTCCAAAAAAGACCAGGAATTTAAAAGTCACGTGAAGGCTCATATAGGTCTGCTAAAGCCAAGTTTTAGCACTTAGAAAAGAGGTTACCAGCTAATCAACAGTATGAGTGAGTATCTTAGTTTTGGAAACATAAGTAAAAGTCCTGATCCAAGACTTGTTATCTGTTTCATACCCTACCACGAAGTTATGAAGCCTAATGATGCCAATTCTGGGTTAAGGGTTGTTTTTAATAAATATTCCAAAGCCTGGATAAGATTTTCTTAAACACATTGATACTTTCTGTTCCTAGTTTTTTAATAAATATTCTAGAATTAATTCTGACTTCGAAAAGATGTTTGTTCAAATCGCTGTAAATCCCAAGGATCAAGCTATTCGCTGACAGTCAGAACTTCAAGGCCCAATCAAGTCCTATCAGCAATTACTATGACCTATGGACCTATGGCGAGCCCACAATTCTTGGAAACTATGGTTTTACGCCAGCTGGCCCATAACTATTCTTTATCGCAGCTCAGAGCAGTCAAAATTCTCCAAAAGGAAATTTATAATGACGATTGTATCTCGGGAGGCCATTTCCTTGGAATAACTAAGGCTAAAGTTATTGAATTACAAGCTCTAACTCAGTTGGGTAAATTTCCATTGTGAAAATGGTCTACTTATGACCCAAATATCTCGGTTAATATCACCATTAATATAAAAGTGGCTTGACCTAGGATCTAGGAGAGAATGGTAAGACAATTTTATTACTCGAGTAAGCCTAGAATCCTCGTTGTGATCACTTTTAATTTTAGTTTTCTAATAGTGAACCTTCCAGACGTTGGACAAAACGTTATCTTTTGGCCCACGTGGCTAGAATCTTCGACCCCTTAAGATGGGTCTTGTCCACTTTTATCGCTGTTAAAATCCTTTTTTAATTCCTATGGTTGTCAAAAATTTCGTAATACGTTACACTGCTGCAATCAGTGGTTAAGAATTGAAGTAAATGGTAAAGTAAACTTCCTTTGTTAAATCAAATTGGCATTTCTCGTTGGAAATACTATTTACCCAACAGCAGGACTTTTGAATGCAAAGCTAGGCAGATACCTCAAAGTAGGTCTATGCTGCTGTTGTTTGCGTCAAAGTTGTCGTTAATGCTAAGGTTCATGTCGCGCTCCAGATAGCTAAAACCAAGGTGGCTTCAATAGAAACGTTGAGTTTTTCCCTGTTAGGGTTATGCGCAGCTTAGCTTTTGTCGAGAAAAGTGCATAATTTTTTAGATATTTGCTCTCGCTCTGAAGCTAACGTTTATTTATGAACTGATTCGCGTAATATTTAGTGGCTTAGTGCCCCAACAGCTGTATGGCCAGTTTTTGTCGTCACTGTTTGTTCGGCTATTTATAAAATTACGCCAAGAGCTATATGTTATCATGTTGCCTCCAAACGAAATCCTGCTGATATAGCCACCCGTAGCTATTCTGCCTTTATATTATTATGCGAGACATTACACAATTTTGATTCGTTTGATCCTTTCTTCAAGGCTGGAATTGTAGACTCGATAATGTCGAGAATACCTTCAGTGAACCTTGTGGTCAGTGGTGAAACCAAGGAATTAGAATCATTTGTTAAATTTCTATGTCCTCTTATTTTAAAGTGAAGACGTTTAGTCTGAGTCGATCAAAGCTTGGTTAGAGTCGCTGCTAAGAGAACTGATACTCCGCTCAAGGCTAAATTACCATTCATTGCCCTTCAAAGTTTTACTCTTCAAACGAAGTTATATATGACAATAGGGGAATCGAGAAGCTCTGGTCTTTATTTTATTTACACCCATCAACGAAGGTATTTTACTTCTAACATCGCCGTTATCATATAAAATTAAGGGCTTTCTGTTGAAAGCCAAAAACCTCTACCTACTTCTAGTTGTTTGTGCAATTTGGCGCCTGTAGTTTCCAGTGAACTTTCGAGAGTTTAAGGTAGGTCGGAAAATTATCTGTTAGACCCAGATTCTAAACATTCTTTAATCCTGTGCGGCAAAGATGCCTGAACTCAGTTGTTAATGGAGTATCATCACCTACTTTTATTGCATAGGGATACTTAGCTGACAAAAACAATACGTCCGAGATATCCACTTTAGGGATATTCGCAAGGGTCAACCCAACCGTAGTGCAATGGAAGGGCCTCACCTCGGAGGAACCGCCGTGTTGATCACGGTTACCGAGTGTAACTTAATCGTTGCTTGAAGTGCAGGTGTTATGCTGCTCGACTTCAGTCCTAGTTAATGAGCGACCTCCCTAGTTACCGAGTGTTGTTCTGTCCGGCTTTGCAAAAAATAGGCGTAAGCCTATCCCTGGCTGAGCCTTTCCCTGTTCGGCTGGCCAAATGACATGGTAAGGAAACCCTTAAGAGTTACATTGTCGTATTTGTATGTATGGTCACTAAGGCCGTGTACTTGGAGATGGTTGAATATATATCGCAGAAGCATATGTCGCCGGCCATTTTACGGATCTTTGTAGTGACAGAGGAACAAACTTTGTTGGCGCTGATCTCAAGCTAAAACAAGCTTGTCATCTGTTTGGGTCATAGGTTTTTTTTCCAACTTTCTCGGTTCGTTTGGAATCCAGTGGCACTCCCACCCCCTAGTATTCCTTACTTTAAAGGGTTGTTGGAGGTGGCAGTCAAATTGACCCACTATCACTAGAGACGCGTGATTGGTGAGCATGTACTCACGTTTCTTGAATATTTGACGTTACTTTGTCGTACAAACCATGACTCAAGCCAAGGCCTTTGTGACCCTTCACTGATGATCCTGACGATGTCTGCTTACCCCTGCTCACTTCTTAAATTTTCAGGCCTTCTTATTCTGTACCCGAACCCGATATTTTTACTGAAGGAAAGTATACCCCTTACGGGGGTTGGAAACTATTGACTCAAGCCACCCAAGTGTTCTGGAAGAGATTGTCTGTTTAGTACCTGAACTCTCTGCAAACTCGCACTAAGTGGTTAGCTTTTTATCGACCCATGCAAGTTTGAGATATCGTTTTAATCAAGAATGAATCTACATCTCCTGGTATGTGGCCTTTCGAAAGAATCGTAAAGATGTTTGATAATTCTAAATTACTCGTTTGGGTGGTAAGGGTCAGAACGAGTACTTCGGTGTTAACCAGACCCATAAATAAACTATTTCCGATAAAAACCGTTTCTTAACTTAAATTTAATAATAGCAATTAATTGTTTTTTGTATTGTGATTGAGTTTAAGTAATCTAATTACATTTCATTATACCTTTCAGTTTTCGTATTCTTTAAAATTATTGTGAGTGGGATAGCGATCCACGTGTTTTTTTGTATTTTTATACGGAGAGAAAAAACCAACCATCTTAGGATGGGGCCCTTGACCTTTAATAGTATGAGAAACACCAATACCGATGTAGTAGAGGTGTGTATCTATTAAGGCATATACTTATAGCCTCCAAGCAGAGCTACTACCCATACTCAGATAGCACGATACGTACGCAGTGCACGTATGGTCATCTGCCGTAGTAGCGGTGTTCTCATGCAGGGAGAGCGTGACAGAGTCGCATGATTGAATTGCAGAGCTCTATAATATTTTAGTATAGGGTTCGTGCAACTGCAACGATAGGCTCCACCAACTTATACCGAATGGGCACAAGGTGACTGCGAGCCAACACGACGATTAAGTGTACGTAGGCGACGAACATCGTTGCGGTCACACGAGCTCCATACTAAAAGAGTATGGAGCTTATGCAATTTAGGCGACTCTGTCACGCTCTCCCTGCATGATAACACCGCTTCTATGGCAGGCAGCCATACGTATACTGCATATGTATCGCGCTATTTTAGTATGGGTAGTAGCCCTGCTTAGAAGGTATACACATATAGTAAACTTATCCCAGTACTAATTAACCCGCACATATGTTCGTCTTGACACTGACTATTCCTCTCGTGCGCACACTCTCTCCTACCTCAAAATACTCAAATTATATCATCATCTTCTATGCGGCCCTGGTCTCGTCTGCAACCCTGTCTCGGCTCTCTCGCTCGTCTCCTCGGCTTTGCTTTTCCTTGGCGTCTGTTTTGGCTCGTTGCGTTTTCTCAGCTCGGTGCAGATCAACGTCTTATAGTCTTATTTACCGGCTCTTTCCTGAACCTTTTGCCAAATGCTATATCCGCTAGCGTTTGACTAGCTTCTGGACGAACTAGAACAAAGCCCCAAAAAGACGATTAACACCGCAAGCCCAAAAAAAGTCTGGAACCACTAGATCTCTACTATACGCACCACTTTCTCCTTAAAGCACCATACACAACTCACTCTTTTGTGTACTCTCGTACGACTGCTGTGCGCGCATTTGCAACAGCGTTGCTGAGCATCTGTCCTCGCATGAACGCGTCCGTTCACTCGTCTATCTCTCTCTCTTCCAGCCTAGAATCGCTATGCTCCGCGTACTGCTTGACTCGTCGGCTATCACGATATAGAATGCATATATACATATGCATACGCCCCCCGGCGCGCTCTACCCGCCTACCTTCCGGTATTTTATGGGCGTCAAAAAAGTTTTCTGTATTAACAAAATTTTTTTGTCATTTTATACAAATTTTCTGCATATTTTTGAATATTGCCTGTACGTGACTTATGCCGTGTAAGAATGGGAGAACTAAAAGCGAAGCGAGCGCTGATCGGCTGGCAAGCTAGAGCCTAATATAAGGTGACTTAACAAGCTTGCATGCAAAGAATTGTAAATATACTTAATGAGCTAAAATTTTAGACTGATATTTTATAACCGCTCATCTTTAAAATCGCATAAAAAAAATGGTTGATAGACGACGGAATTGAGATAAAATGTAAGTTTCAAAATCGTACATTTATCACAGTTCCTATGTAAATCGTAAAAAAGTAACACAATTATATATGTCACAACCCAATATAAATATATATAAATACACATAAATAAAATATAGGATGTATATTTTTGTACTTAGAATATAATGGTACCAATAAAAGTACATGGTAACAAAAGTTGTTGGGTTTGACAGGGGGCACCAAACTATGGAGTTCGGTTGGGCCTTACCATTCCCAATATATATTTCCAATATGTATATACCTTCCTATATTATATAGTTGTATGAACGAAAGATAGTCCCAGCCCCCCTCGGTCCCCCCGCTACCCCTCAGCTCCCTCCGGCTCCTCACAGCTCCTGCTCAAATCACGTAGTTATTCGTTCATGTTTACGTAATTTTTAACCCCATTTTTGGGGTCAGCTCCCCTCCGCTCCCCTCGCTCCCCCTCAACTCCCCCTTAACTCCCGCCTGGCTCCCGAGTGCTCCCTCTCCACCTCCTCCTCGTCTCGCCCTCAGCTCTCCCCCATCACCTCACAACCTATTCTACAATACACTCACACACACACACAACTGAATTATAATTTCATGCATATAAATTAATAATTTAGTTCAACTTTAATTTTTCCCTTCTACATGTTTTAAGATTAACTTTATATCTACAGAGAAAAAAGTGATGGGTCACGTGATGAAGCCTCTATTCGTTTTGTGATTGGCTGAGACTGGTGAAGCGCGGGTAAATTTGAAATTGAGATTATGAAAAATTGAATAAAAAGTAATATCAATGAAAACAAAATATTGAATAAAAAGTAATATCAATGAAAACAAAATTAAAACTTCATGTTCAGATTGGCTTATCATTTGATTTTTCTTAAAAAATCGTGGAAATTGATATGATTTAATGGCGGGGGTTGGCGCGCGGAGCGCGTAGGGAGCAGAGCCCCCTAGTTGATAAAATAACATAAGGGTAGAAAAAAAGTAGCTCTCACTACCAAGATATTGATTCTGTAATGTATGTATATATATATATATATCTTCCTATATTATATACTTGATTTGTGCAGATCGTAAGTAATGGACCCCTCTTCATGCCCCCCACACGTTTTTACGTGATCAAAAGTAAGGTAAAATTTAGGTGAAAATATGCAAATTTTTAATAATTTTCTATAGTAAGTCTGACCCAGCACGCCCCATGCTTCCTATTTTCGTTAAGTTATCCCTTACTAACCTACAATCCGCAAGGACTTAGAATTCATTTGAGTATTATATATCCCCCCCCCCTGCCCCCTAGCATTTTAACCATAGCCAAACATCGGCACGTTGGCGCAGCAGGTAGAGTTGCAGTTTCGTCGATCTCCGGAATCAAGTACAGTGTACGGGCATGTAATAGGCGGGACTCGGTTCGAGTCTCGTCGTTTGCCTAGGGTTCG
>JAPYYV010021607.1:0-20466 GCA_030522625.1 Copidosoma aretas
ATGGGTTTTTGAGAGACGTTTTCGATACTTCGAGCTGTTTTGTTTTGCCGTTCTCAAAACACCCGGGAGCGGGGAAAAAGTTGAGGTACGAGATTTCGGAGGGACTCGAAATTTCGCTCCATTCGGTACTTATTCGGGATCGAATGGTTTCGAGAGGAGGAGTGTGACCCCGTTTTTTCGAAAGGTGGAGCGACTGCGGCGGGATTGACGATTTTTAGTGCTCGGCGCTTCTGTCGATGCTTCTGAAATAAAAATGCTGCCATTGAGTGTCTTTTTGGGACGATCCAATCCAACTGTGAATGTTTGGAATAAAATTTTTTATTTTTTATAAGAAAAGCCGACAAGTTCGTGTTATGATTGAAGTAGGGATGTACGGAAGACTTTGAAATGATTAATTTTTGGAGTGATACGTAAATCACAAACAGCGATGAAGTTTTATGCAAGAGATCATGAATATAAAGTTACGTACTGATGCTGAAAATATTTTTTTTCCCAATAGTACGAGCGTATGCGTGTATCAAACCTATATTGGAAATCTAAGATCTGAATTCATCATGATATCATTTCAAAATAAATAAATCTTATACCTTTATTAGTGAAGTAACATTTTCTTAAATTGTTGACCTCAGAAACTATTATTTTATCCTCGATAAAATGTAACCAAAAGTTTTCAAGTTCAACTTAAAAATAGGTGTGTATTCCAACTCATTTCATGGACAAATATTAATCTTTCTAGTGTGTGGTTTGGTTTTTTTCCCTACGTTTGATATTCCTTTCAAAAGGTCTGAAACTAATACAGAATTGGAAAATACAGTGCTCGTATGGATGAGTATCCAGTCATAAAAAAAAGTTTCCTGAAATGAAATAAAGCTGACCTGCTTGTAACAACTTAATTGATTAAAAGGGGTACTATGAAACATTATTGTATCTTTTTTCAATTTCCTTTCCTCAAAACTATTTTTCAAACCTCTTAGAAGCACTTACAATTACACGAAAAAATAATTAGGTTTTAATCGCTCATTTGCCATAACTGAGAACACCGAATTAATTACTAAATTGAAGAGATAATTAAAAGCACGTACAAAAACCAAGAAGTTAATTGGGAATTAAACTTGTTTTTGCAGCTCTTTCTCTCAGACCTTTGAAAGGAAGGGAAAAAGGAAGAAGAAAAAATGAGAGCCCATGTACTTTAAACTTAGCGGGGGAGAAAGTGCATCTTGAAAAAAACGAAGAAGGGGGTCGAAAAGAAAAAAAAAGCCGGAGGTGCGGCGGGAGAAGGGTAGCGAGCAGGCGGGCTCGTGGAACTTTAGCCCCTCTTTGTTCTTTTCCACCTACAGAAAGAGTTCAGAAGTTTAATCTATATAAGTAGGCGCAGAGACAGGCAGCAACATTACAGTTTCCATAAATGATTCAGGCAGCCGAAAAATCCGTCCCAAGTGCGATTCGTTAAAAAAGTTTCAATAATTAATCGGCCCCGAGGTTCGGAAATACGAACGCGCGATCGTTTATTATTAAACGAGGGAGGGAATAAAAAGAATTTTTTTCCGCGGTCGAAGGAAAAGTTTGGTTGTTTGTACGTTGGGCGCGTACTAGCCGTGTATTGATTCATTTTTATCGAGCCGAAATTCCCCAGCCAGATCCTTACTATGCATTTTATGATTATGTATGCATGTATGTATCTTTATTTGGGCCACGGAGCAGAGCCCCATCTTGATTATTGGAAAACTTGAAAACTTGAAAACGCTGGAAATACCTATGACAAAGACCAGAGGAAAATCCTTGGTTTTCCGAAAAATATTCGAACATAACCTAAAAACATTAAAATGAATAGTGCGATATTATAAATTATCGTAATAAAAAAAAAAAATACATTCAAAATCAAAAAGTATTTCAACATAACCTAAAAAATTAGCAATCAGTTATATGATAAGCAGGACCCTTTAGCTTTTAAAAAATATGGTACACAACGGTGGTACCTGAAAATATTTCAATATTCTGGCAAACACGCGAAAACCCGAAAAAAAAAGAAGAAACGGGAAACAAAGATGCGAAAAAAAGTAAAAGAAATCCGGTACATCCTTAAACTCTTCTCGGCAAGTGAGCGAGCGAAGTCTTCAAAGTCAACAGAGCATTACAGGCTCTAGAAGCAGCTGGAAAACAAAGGAGGCAAAAGGAAACTGTAGCGCGGGGGGTCTGAGTAAGAAGTAAAAAAAAAGTCGGAAAAGCTCGAGCACAGGAGAGGCAGGGGTAAAAAGCTGCAGAGCTCCCGAAGGATGCGATATAGCTTGCGAGCATTATACCGTGGGACGTGAATGTGTGCATGTCGTGAGGAGGAGTAAAAGGGGGCGGGGAAGGAAAAGAGGATGGTACAAAGACGATTTGCAGTGCCTGTCCCAAAGTCCATCTTTGCCCGTTTTTAGGCGTGGACGTGAAATTTGATACCAAGTCGCATTTTTTGTGCCCATTAAATTATTTCATAGAAAATGAAAGATTCGCCGTACTATTTAATGAAGTCTAAAATATTTGAATAATTCATACGATACACTTATCTTCATAGTGAAAATTAAATTAGAGGTGTCTCTGAGATAGTATAAAATTGATTAAGTGGAAGCATAACCTCATGAAAACAAGATACAAATTTCATAAAAAATTAATAAAATGTAATAGAATATTGTTTATACACAGGTTGGTAGAAAAAACTCTTACGGTAGTGTATCATGAGGTTTTTACAAAATGATATCAAAATGTCTTCATGCACTATCGTATATTTTATAAAATAATCAATGTAAAAAAGTAAAATACTCGGTATACTTTGTATTCAAACTTCCTACAGAACCAACATCATATTATATAGTTCATTGAATAACGAAACATTGTATTTCAAAAAATTTTTGCACCATCCTTGTATTTTAAAAATATTTCTAAAAACTTATCTCATATATTACGAAAAGTGCAATCGAGCGATCAGTCTGGAACGAACAATATAAGCTTCATTCGAGCGACGTCTCGCTAACCCGGTACACCAACCTCATCGGGCTGACATCTATTATACAAAACGGCGTATACAATTTTGAGATACGATTTTGGAAAAAATTTTGATCCACGAGATTTTTTTCAATTTTTACCATTCGAGATCTTTGCGAAAAATGTTCTTGGTGACACGACGTTTTTGAGAAAAACATGCGCGACCCAACTTTTTGCAAAGATTTTAGAAAAACTTCATCACCACTCCCGTCGTTACAAACAAACGATCCTCCGTTCGTGAAGCAAAATCCAAAACACCCGCGCCCAACTTCCCCGTCGCCGCAAGCCCAAAAGAGTACGCGTAAACCGCCCGCGCGGCCATTCCAACTCGGCTAAACAACCGCCCGACGCCCCTGCAGCTGCAAAAGGAGCTCTCCGAAACACTTTGCATCCGCGTACCATCGGAAACAATCAAACCGGGGCGCAAGGGCGGCCGGGGGGGGGGGACACGAGAGGGTAATACAAGACCAATCGCGACGAACAACCGGCAGCAGTCCGCTCGGGTACAGAGGACCACACTTGCCACTGCCCCGAGACCAGCCCGCCACTACGTCTATACGCATGCAGACGACCAAAGCTTCCACCGAGAGAAGTGTTCGCCGGTCCTCGCCTGCCCCGCTCCTGGAGGACGAGATGATATCTCGCGTCGCGCCGGCAGAGGAGTCCTAGCATTGTACGGATCCCGCGATCCCCGCCGCCGCGCCCGGGCCAGCGGGGTACGATCGGGGACGAGCTCGCAGCGCTTCGTATCGTTGGCCTCGTCCGGCCCGTTCGAGCGCTCGAAGGGGATTCGTCTTCGTTGTTTTTCGAGTTCGGCGGGGGTGGCCGCCGCTCGCGTCCCGGGGCGGAGAGCTTTTTCCGGTTCGCGCGGGCGTAAGTGACACCCCGACTGGCGGATGCGGGGCGGAGGACGCGTCTCTCCGCGTTTCGCTCCGAGATCTTGTTCGCGAGCTGGGAGGAGGCGCAGGGCGGCGGGAGCAGGGAAAAAACAGCGAAGCGGAGAGAGCGGGGCGGGGGGAGGGAGATAGATCAGGTGAGACGGGCCGAAAAGGCGAGGAGTGGAGGAGCACGCGGAAGGTTGAGAAAAATCTCAAAATAAATGTGTGTACGAGAAACGGAGGTTGTTTGAGGAATAGCGGGTTCGGAGTGATAAATGGATACTGGGATCGTGAGAGGACCGTTTTGACTTGATGAGTCTGATTTTCGAGTAGCGTGACCGTCAGTTGCCATTTAAGAAAAATGGTACATTTTTTTTGCTGAGATGACCGGAGGTCACAATAGACAGCCGAAAAAATCAAATTGGTCTGCATCGTTCTATCGACTACAGATTAGAAAATGGTGTTTTTTAGTTTGTCCATTTGATAATTCTGTTCGAATAAATTTGACAAGAGCGTTTTACAACGATCCATTGATCGAATGAATAAGCTATACTGCATGAATCCAGAAAACAAATTTTTTCTCGTGTTAGAAAGATGAGGTCGAAAAAGTTGAACCGAAATACCAATTTCAAACTTGGATTATAACTCAGTATACAAGGTACGTTTCTTTCACATTTTATACTATGACCATCACAGTATCTTTCGAATAACCATAGTCTTATTCGTTGTTTTGTTTTTATTGGTCAACAAGGCATTAATAATGATATGGATACATATACACAACAGCATTGTGTGTCCACTTTCCTCGAGCTCAGCGCTCACCAAATACCTAATACGTATACCGATTAAAAAACATAGATATGGCGACAAGCACCGTATCATACATTGCTTTACGTCGAAATGTAAATTTTGATTAGAGTTGAGAACAAAATCGAAACTTAAGTTAAAAACATTTTTATAATACAAAAAAATGGTGTTTTTTAGGTTTGTCCGAAAATTTATTTGGACCACTATGTCCTGATTTCCCTGCGCCTGAAAAGATCGCTACACACCTTTTCAGCCCTCTTAGACACTCAATGTGATACCAGTAATAATAAGTTGCTAACAAAGTGATTTAATCCAGATACCTCAATTTGTCTTGGATAATGCGCGAGAAAAGTGGGTGTAAACCGAACGAGACTTGACATCGACCCAAAGGCCAGAAACGAATTGCACCAACATTGTGCACACGCACGTGAGCGTGAAGCCGATTTCACGCTTGTCGGAAGAGCTCTCGTCGTTGGTCGCTGCTGCTGCTGCCGATAACGTAATTATCCAGATACTGAGTCTGATATCGATTGACGGCCTAATCGATGAGACCAAATCGGATGCGGCGAATGACAAGAGGCGCGTGGGCTGCCCTCGAGAAACTTTCGCTTATTGCCTTTGAGAGAAGGAGGTTGAATGTCGATGACGTTGAATGTTCCATGCGAGGTACGATGGGTTTTCAATTTTCTCACTGCAATTTGTGGGTGGCCTACTTTGAAAGTGATTGTGTGGCTTATTGCTGATCTACGTATTCTTAGGGTAGAAAATCCATGTGTACTATTGATCCAAACTTTCTTTGGGTTCTAAGTGTGTTATGATTTAAATTTTCGTCTTCATTGAAACAATTTTCAAGTTGGGGTATCCAAACTAGTTTCTAAGATAATTGAGTTTTTTCATCATAGGTTGTGTAATAGAGTGTAGCAGTCCTTTTCAATTTCACATCGAAAAACTTGAAACAACCCATCATTACAAAATCCAGTCAACTCACAACGACACTATTTACCAAAGTTACACGGACATTATCCCCCCAGTCCGAATCCACTTGAGCAGGAGAAACAGTTAAACCGTCTTAAAACTTAAACACCCGCAACTTCGGAGCTCTCAATAAAAGCAAATCCTCGATGCTTAAAGCCCGCGTCAAAACAGCCGGGGAATAAAACGAGCGAGCCAACTTGACACGATCCCCGGGAATGATTTCCATCGGGTCGTCCTTGATTCGCGGGGAAGGGAGAAACGAGGCTCCAAAGAGTTCCGAGCCCCATCAAATCCTTTATTTCCTAGGGCAGCTTGCGGAGATGAGCGTCGAACGGACGGACACAGCTCGGGATGCCCAAGGGAGGAAGGCGGGGAGAGGCTTTAAGCGGATTACCCTAATAAATCCCAGGTCGTTGTGTCGTCTCGAAACTGACGTCGGGGAGTGACGATCGGACTTTCCCGCGGTATTATGCTCGGCGACGCGGGGACGCGCGGGTCGATCTTCGGGTGGTGACTTTGTTGAGGTGTGCAGGTGATCAGCCCCGAAGATTAAATGCTCCGGGTGGAAGATTTATGGTATGGTGAATTGTGAACGGTTGACTGATCAATTGATTATTCATTGCCGCGAGGGAGCACAGGTGAGACTCAGTTTAAAAAATGTAGAATGAATCCCCAGGATAAATGAACAAGCAGATAAGCACGTCGAATCTGTACGAGTACTGATTCAACTGGGTTGGTACAGCCATTTGAATGTATTTAAGATGATCATGGTAAATGAAAATGATGATTTAGTGAATATTTATCGTTGTTATGCCCTGGTAAAAGTTTGTTGGAGACGATTACAGTAAGACGCGGTGAAATTAATTTCCGTTGCATGTTTATTTTTTGATAACGAGAAATGTTGTTCTGATAAAGTATCAGATAACATCTGCGAATACATGGTGACAAATGTTGACACGCTGACTCTTTTTATTGCAATGTTACTTCAATGAATATTGGCTAGGATCAAAAAAACTTCTTTGCAGAAGTCGAAAATGAAGTTCTGCAAATGACGCGTTTCATGGCACGGAAGATTATAATATGACGTCTGGAAATAAATAAGATTTTGTTAAATCAGTCATGTTAAGTTTTCCTTAAGCGATTTTCTTTGTTCAGAGCTTGAAGTTTTTTATCACACTCCCCGATGGCAGCTCAAAAAAAAATTTCGTACTTACCGTCAGCATTTTTCAATTCAATATTTAAAAGAAAGGTTTTCTTGTGTTCCAGGGCCGAATTTTTCTTTTTATTACACTGTAAGAAAACCGTTAATTGTCTGAACAATAATATGACAAGCGAACTGATACCAGAATAATTCAATCAGTAGACATAATTGAGGTAGTATAAGGCTATAACGTACTAAAAAGAGTTATGGCTACAAAGTTACAGCTTTGAAAACTCGTTATTTTGCTGGATAGAAAAAAAATAGGTACATGCTAAATCCATTATACGATGTAAAAACAATTTTGAATTATACTTAAAAATTTTATTGTCATCATCCCTTTTTGTAAGGAAATATTCAAATTGTTTACTGACTTATTTAGAATTAATAACATTCAATTCTTCATTTTCTTTGGCTTTGGTAATTAATTACCTTTCAAAGAAGTCCGTCATATTACCAAATCAAATTTTTTACGAACTCGTTTGAATTTCTTACGTTGTTCAATACAAGTGACATTGTATCATCAAAATGAGTGTAAGAAATAAAATAATATTCAAATCGATATTTACAATGATAACTTGGTGGTAACACAAAAAAAGTTTAGGGAGGCTATGAGCCAATGCACTGTCAGTGATTTTTTTCTAAATTGTGACCTTAACAATTTCATCAGACTAATATAAAATATCCGACATATATTCATCCATCCGACTGACATATATTTAAATAACTATCAATATAAAAATAAATATTCGTATAAAATCTGAACAAGGTTACATACAAATGATGATATTGCATGATAATTTTAATATTTATTCATAGAATTTATGTTATTACATACGGCCTGATTAGTTATTAACGATCGTGTTTTTACTTTTAAAACCTAAACTTTTTTATTGCTTATCATTTTTTCATTGTATTTTTTAGGATGCAATTAAGGAGATTATTACCGTACACTCCATCTCAAAAGTTAATCTTTGTAAAAAAAATTTTATAGGTTTGATCATTCTTAATAATAATGCAAACAAAATTTCATATTATAGTATTAGATATTACAAAAAAGTGAAAAAACAAAAAAGTAATGCTTTGTACGATGTTTTATTTTAGTCTGTACTATACAGATATACTAATAGCTTTACGTTCACACTTCAAATTACCATATCTTCAAAACGGTACCGCTAGACTTTCTAAAATTTTAGTATAACATGCTAATTATGATCAAGAATAAAACCTTTTTTTTTTACAAGATTCCTAATAAATTGTCAAAGCGATAGTAAAAACAGTGTAATTGACAACGACAGTCCGATGACAACCTGTGTATAAGCAACCAACTTTTCGATTTTATTTCTCATAAACTGTACCGCAAGTATTTCTAAAATTTAAATATGTTGTAAATAATACAAAAATGCACTGATGTAATTTTTTTCTAGAACTACTTAATTACATGAAATTTTGCAATAACACCCTTAAGCATACACAGAAATTAATGCACTGATGCTGACCAATCTTCTTTTATAAAATCACTTCCTTTCTCACCAATCATAATAGTTGGTGCATTAGTGTTTCCTCTCGGGGTAAAGGGTAGAATTGATGCGTCAATCACGCGCAAGCCAGATATACCATGGACACGCAAATTTGAATCTACCACAGAAGTTTGATCACTTGGTGGTCCCATTTTACAAGTTCCAACCATATGGTAAAAGGGGTCCGTGAATCGCTTAGTGAAGCAATTATAAAATTCATCCGAGTCTTGTTTATATTTTTCACAACCAGGAGCTGGTATTAGTACGCGTCTGTATCCTGCTTTTTTAAAAGTCGATGTTTCCATTACTTTGCTTACCGTCTTGATGCCTTCAATTAAAACTTTTAGATCTTGCGGGTCCTTTAAAGGATTAATGTATATCAAAGGATGACTCCATATGGGATCGGTTTTGTTTAATTTTAATGATCCACTACTTCTAGGAGCTACAAGGGCAATGTAGATCATAAGCCCGTTATAGTAGGATGTATAGCTTGCTATTTTGAAATCATTTTTCCCTAAAAAGTACTTCCGGAAAAGTATTTGTACGTCTGGAGCATCAAATTCTTTTGCTAATGATGTCCGAATAAATAACTGAACATTAAATACGAGTGAATCTGACATCATCCCTTCATGGGTACTCAGCCAATAGCTAATGTCGTTTTTAATTCCATCAAATGTTAATGGTCCCGGAAAAAGATTTGGAAATTCGACTAAAATTGGAGAAACATATGCATGATCTTGAAGATAAGATCCAACTGGTAGATCTTTGATAACTTTGATACCAGCTTCCTTGAGTTCAGCAGCTGGGCCTATACCGGAGAGCATCAGCAGGACACTATCACTTCCTTTAAAGCAAAGACTCTGTGTACTCTTCGAGAGTTTCCGTTGACATACTCAACACCAATGGCTTTGTTTTGACGTTCATCGATTATGATTTTTGTAACTCGTGACTTTAGTTTGATAACTAGATTAGATCGTTTATTACGAATCGGCCTGATAAATGCACCGTTGGCACTTTGACGAGCTCCATTTATGCAAGTGACTTGGAGTCGTGCCACTCCAAGTTGCTTACCCGCGTTGTAGTCTGTTTCTGCGTATCCAAGTTCTTTTAAGGCTTCGAAAATCGTATCACTATCATTGTCCTTACGTAATCCTTGCACGGTTTGGTATCCACCAGTTGAATGTACTTCAGGATATTTTTCTAAAATCTAAATGAATATGATGCTAAGCACGTACATTTATTAAATTTTGTATTCAATATTTAAAATTTATCCTCAAGGATATTATGCATAACATGACTTACTTCAGGATACCTAAAATCTTCTGATTTTTTGAAATAAGGTAAAACGTCTTTCCAGCCCCAGCCTGGATTTCCGAGATTTGCTATGGTATCAAAGTCTAGTTCATTTCCTCTGGTATACATCATTCCGTTGATTGTACTTGAACCTCCTAATACTTTTCCACGTGGTAAGTTATACCTTTTATTACTGCTTGAATTATTTATGTGGTCATCAGGTTGAGTATAGTAAGAATAATCAATACTACTTCGCTGAAGAAGCAGTATGTTTGCCGGTATCTGTGCTATTAATGGCTCCTCATCCCCTGCTTCTAGTACTAAAATCTAAAAATATTAAAATTAATTTGGCAAATAATATTTATTAACTTAGCGGACTACCTTCCAATTTTTAATTTCACTCAGACGATTCGCAACGACACAACCGGCACTTCCAGCGCCAACAATGATGAAATCATATTCCGAAGCTGTTTTTTGATTGCGATTAACAAATTGATCGTCAAATGAAAAGCCAAGATAAGTAGAAAGAAACGCTATGAACTGCAACGCTGGCAAACTGCATGCGTTAGGCGAGCATATGAATTCATTTTGACCGATGGACCATGCCATTTTCGCGAATATATCCTTACTGAGAGATGCTTTGGTCCCTACAGACGTAATATTTAAAATATTTTCGCTGTCATTAACGTATGTATTTTTTTCGAGAGTGTCGATTGTATCTCAAAAACATCACTATTGACACAGAAAACGTTGCCTCAATATTGGGTGTTATTCCAATCAAATAACAAGACCAAACAGTTTCACTTGAGCTCACTTGAGCTGATATCACTTTTGATAATAAGCCACTTAAAACTAACGTCAATTATCATCGACAATCTGTTTAACATCCCTTTAAAATACCTAGTACAGTACATTTGCGCGTATTAACACAATTAATATTGAATCGTCGATTACAGGATATAGAAATAAACAGCTTCTACTGAAAACAAGATATTTGAGCGCCAATCATTTCCTTGAGCACAAGTGATGTTTAATTCAATGCTCAAAGAAAAAAAAGGTGCAGAACAATTTTTTTTTTCAATCATCAAGTAATTTTTGTTTTTGCTAATCTGAATTTGCAGTTGCTAAAAAAGAACCATTAAATAATTCGATTATAAAAAAAAATTTCTAGGAGTAAACAAGCTCAAAAATATTCCCATGGCAAATGTCTGTGTTTTGAAATTAATCTTACAGTACTTTGTGCTCTTCTAATCAATCTTTAACAGTCTTCGATGGCTTAGTGGTTAGCGTGGTGTGCTAGCTTCCTAGCCTGAGAGACCTGGGGCTTGAACGGGTTCGTTTCTCGTCGAAAATACTTCGGGAATTTCTCTTATTGAACTTTTTCGCTGGGAAAAATGGTGCCAAAAACACATTTTTCCGATTCTAGTGGGGTGGACTGCAGTTTCCATCGGCGAACCCTGTAACGCTTGGTTCGGTGGGTTCCCGATGCAGCGGGCGATAACCCAATTCCCCAGTCAGAAGTCAGTCGTCCTAGCCGTTGGATAACTGGCGAGTCTCTTGGGGGGGGAGGGGGGGGGGGGGCCCCCCCTCAACACCTGGGTCAGTTTCATCCGTCGAAGTCACTATCAGTCCTACAACTACTGGCCCGGCTGGGCAGATGGTCTATACGTGAAAATTCTCTTCGCTCATAAGTCCGACACCTGACCGCGATGTGTTCCTTTCTCTCTTTCGCTGCGACCTGAGGCTCTTTTAACACCTTAATATTCTGAGCTTTCGCCCTGATGCGTAAAGTACGTACCGACAAGATTCCTCCCTTGTACTCTTGGTCGGTCTTCCAACTTCGCCGCTAATTTCTCATCTTTCTACTATTGCTCGACTTCTCTCTCTTATTTTCTGTTTCAACTCTTGTATCGAGGATTAGTAGCCTATATGGCTAGATCTCTCGGGTAGGATTGTTTTAGTTAGTAGGCGCATGGTAGTCTTCAACTATCGTAATGAAGTTGCATAATACACCAGGGTGAAGCCGACGCTACCTTCTACGGTTGCTGCTTCGTCTACGTAGAAGCATCTTTAGAAGATCCTATCCGCTATCACACAAACAAAATCTTCAACATTACTTGAGTGCACTACGTATTACTAGTTGAAGTTCCATAACCATCCTCAGTATTCAAACGTTAGTAATTATTGACTGACGATTGGAAATAAAAAACTACCAAAAAATATAATATATGTTGTAAGTCCATTACGCTATATCAATGTACACTGTAAACAATTTTATGAAAATTAGCACACATACATTAATTTTTAACATTCAAGTTTATCTATACATATACCTACATACATAGATATACCTACTGTACAAATTTAATATACGTGCAGGAAGTTTTTTGGAAGTTTTTTTTCAGTGTACTGCAAATATCACTAATAGGAATATGTATTAGCATCAATAAAATTCATTAGATATTTTCAGTAAGATTTGAATATTTGTATATTAAATATAGACACGTAGGGTATTTACTTAGAATGGATACTACTGATTTCGAATGCGATATCAATAGTAGTTTCATGCCATTCCCATCTATATTGATTTAATAAAAATCAATTTAGAGCATGATTGATGAATTCATAGTACATTTATAAAAACTTACATATTTATTCAGTCAACTTTACACAAAATTAAACTTATAAGAAAATATCAAAACGATAAACTAAATTGTTAAAATTTTCTTGAATCGGTAATAATATTAACGCTTGTCTCATATTTTGTCTACTCTCTAAATATTATACACATCAACAGTAAATATATCATGAAACTGATTCTAACCAAACATGCTTTATCAGATCACTTCCCTTCTCACCAATCATAATAGCTGGTGCATTAGTGTTTCCTCTCGGAGTAAAAGGTAAAATTGATGCATCTATGACGCGCAAGCCATGTATACCATGTACATGTAAACTGGAATCAACCACAGAAGTTGAATCGCTCGGTGGTCCCATTTTACATGTTCCAACAACATGATAATCAGTACCCGCAAAATTTTTAGCAAAGCATTTATAAAATTCATCTGAGTCTTGGTTATACTTTTCACAACCAGGAGCTGGTATTGGTACGCGTTTGTACCCCGCTTTTTTGAAAGTAGCTGTTCCAAATACCTTATTTGCCATTCGAATCCCTTCGATTAGAGTTTGAAGATCTTCTGGCTCCTTCAAATAATTAACATATATTAATGGATGACTCCATATGGGATCGGTTTTGTTTAATTTTAATAATCCATTGCTTTTGGGAGACAATAAGTGAGAACCAATCGTAAACCTGTTATAGTATGGTGAGAAGTTAGTCATTTTAAAATCAGATTTACCATACAAATACTTGCTGAACAATATTTGAATGTCTGGAATATTTGTTTTGTTTTGTAATGGTGTTTGAATAAATAACTGAGCATTCAATAATCCTAAATCTGACATAATCCCATCATGGGTACTTAGCCAATAAGTCATGTCCCTTTGAACTTTGTCAAATGTTAAGGGTTCTGTGAAATTATTAGGAAATTCGACTAAAACTGGAGAAATATATGTATGATCTTGAAGATAAGATCCAACTGGTAGATCTTTGATAACTTTGATACCAGCTTCCTTGAGTTCAGCAGCTGGGCCTATACCGGAGAGCATCAGCAGTGGTTACTACTCGTGATTTATCAGTGTAATACTCAACGCCAATGGCTCTATTTTCACGTTCATTAATTATGATTTTTGTAACCTGTGTCTTAAGTTTGATAACCAGGTTTGATCGTTTGCCACGAACTGGCCTGATAAAAGCGCCGTTAGCACTTTGACGAGCCCCGTTTACACGAGAAAATTGAATCCTTGACAATCCAAGTTGTTCACCTGCATTGTAGTCCGTTTCTGCATATCCAAGTTCTCTAAAAGCTTCAAAAATGGTATCACCAACTTTATCCCTGCGTACTCCTTGCACTGTTTGGTATCCACCAGTTGAATGTACATCAGCATATTTTTCTAAAATCTATGAAATATGTTCTTAGACTTGTTTTTAGATACTTTAGTTTATTTTTAAAGAAAAAATAACTATGTTATTACTTACTTCAGGATATCTGAGATCCTCGGATTTTTTAAAATACGGTAAGACGTCTTGCCAACTCCAACCTGGATTTCCACGACTTGCTATAGTATCATAATCATGTTTATTTCCTCGTACATATAGCATACCATTAATGACGCTTGAACCTCCTAAGGCTTTTCCACGTGGCAAGTAACATCTTCTATCTTTGCTAGTATTACATGCATTGTCCTCCGGTTGAGTATAGTAAGAATAATCTAAGCTACTCTGCCCTATAAAATTTACCGCTGCTGGCATCTGTGCTATCATTGGTTCTTCATCCCCTGCTTCTAGAACTAAAATCTAAAAATATTGCAATTAACCTAGGAATAAATAATAATTGCAGCTGTTTTCTGGCAAAGTACCTTCCAATTCTCAATTTCACTTAGACGATTAGCCAGAACACAACCGGCGCTTCCAGCTCCAACGATTATGAAATCGTACTCCGAAGCTGTTGTTTGATGACGATTAACAAATTGGCTGTCAAATGAATAGCCAAGATAATTAGTTAAAAAAGCTATGAACTGCAACGCTGGCAAACTACACGAGTTCGGCGAGCATATCAGTTTATTTTGACCGATGGACCATACCATTTTAATTAACGAGTTCTCTTTTACTGAAAAATTATCAAGTCTCTACAGTCGCAATATTAAAAAAAAATTTATTATTAATGACGTATGTGTTTGTTTGAGCGTGTCGAGTTTATTTTGAAAACATCATTATTGATACAAGGAATTGTGCGTCAATTTAAAATTTGTATTTCATCAGATAACAAAACCGATGAGCATTATTTGAGTTAATATTTTTCCTCATTCTAAACCATGCTATTTATGTATATTGCAGTCAGCATAAATAATTGAAAATTTCTTCATGCCAAATAAAGAAATTGTTTCCGTAATGTGTATGAGTAAGGGCTCATATCAATTATCATAAACAATATCATCAACAACTAATGAATGCCTGTTGATAAGTTAGAAAACTTGATTATAAAATATAGCATATGGTATATTACAGGCTACAGCGAAATTAACAGCTTTTTATAAATAGTCACCACAATAAACATCTTGTAGAAAGCCATTAGAGCATCAAATATTAACTTTAATACTAGTGTTTACATATCCTTATGATTTAAAAAAATACACGGGAATAATTACAATCTGTAGTTCATGTAAAGCTTTAAGTTTGCTTTCTTAATACAAATTTGGAATCTCAGTTGCTCAATCAGAACTGGCAAGTTCTTTAATTCAATTATTATAAATATAATTTCTTAGCAATAAACCAACTTACACTCTTCTTCATCGACAATTGTCCAAGTTCTAAAATAATTGTAGAATCACTAGAAGCTTTCCAATTCATTTAAACTTGCAAAAAATTAAGCGGCTCCAAAATGGTGGTCTGTTCGTGTGGTGTGTCTATGATTGCAATATTATTACGTCCGACAATAAAGAAAAGTGTCGTTCCTCGAGGAATATATACTTAAGAAGTAGATAGTGCAACGGAAAATAACAAAGTATGCATTACAAGATATCAAAAAGTAACGATTAAAAAATCATTTCTGATTTTTCTGGAATCGATATGCATACTAAATAAATTTGAAATTTTTCGCATACACTTATATATTGTCTTCTGAATTTTGAAGACTTTCAAATTTCTTTATGTTGGTGTCGTTTCGTCTATCCCCTCTCTTCATCTGCACTAGGCGAATAATGCAAGAGCACTATATGGACGCCTATCGACTAAAACCATTCTTCCTAAAAGACCTAACCCAAAAGCTAAGGCTTCTTAAAACAGCATAGAACAGAGAGAAGGGGATGGATCGTAGGAAGATTGTGAACAGGTCGATATAGGTTTGATGGCTGACATAAAGACTAAGGGGAGAGAATCTGGTCATTACTTACGTATGACTGCAAAACTCACAATATTAAGGAGTTAAAGCAGCTTTCAAAGTTGTTGAGTGTGAGAGAGAGAAACACATTCTGGTCAGATATCAGACTTTTGAGGGAAGAAGTTCACGACGATATAGTTGTTAGAACTGATAAGAAGCGAATACGCAAATAAGCTGGCCCAAGCGTTGGCAACTCTGAAAAGGTTCCACTGAATGTCCCATCGGCCCGGACACCGGACTGCTGGCTTCTCCCGCCAAGGGAAAAGGTACTGGGGATGGTGACAGGGAACCAACTGACCAAGTATCTCGCAGACAGGTCAGCCGTCGAACCCCTAAGATATCTTCGCGAATAACAATAATTCGCCCCGCTTAAATCAGGAGGATGAATTTTTAGCGATGTGGGTAATTTATCAGACATGTAAAAGTTCGAAAACGTAACCCTCGAAAAATTTTAACAGGAATCAAACCCACTACACCCCAACTCTGTCAAGCTATCGTGTACAAAAAGCCAGCCTGCTAACTACTAAGCCATCGATGACTCTTTGCGATGAGACTAAACCTGTACTTGCCGGATTTGAATGGAAAGTATAGGAAAAGAAGGAGTCGAAAAAAAAAAATGGAACTCGTTTCGGTCTTGACCCCTAGCTAAAGCCTGCATAATAATTCATCAATCAATATGGTGATTACTTGATGATAATCTATAATGAGACACAGATGGTAAAGTAGAATAATCTGTTACCATTAATGTTCTCAATTGAAGTTTAACTGATTATGAAGAACAAATAGTTCTTTAATTAATAATTATGTCATGATGTCTCACATTAGATGGAGTGCATAAAATATTACGTCGAGATGATTATCAAAAAGAACATTCAATCATGTCCTTACCCTATTCTGAACATTAAATTATAGGAACCGTAAAAAAACTACGTAGTACCAACTATTAGACCGGTGGCACGAGACCGATTTTCAAACATGTTTAGTAACCATCTGGGAGTTAAAAACCGCTGCCAATAAATTAGCACGAAGCTTCCTTAAAAATATTATTCTGCAATCATTTACCTAAAAAAAAATTTAATTAAATACTAGAATGATTTATAATATAGAAAGAAGCTATTTTCATGCTCTATGATGTGGAATTATTTCGAAAATAATATAATTTTTACCCAAATAATACAAAAAATATAGTTAAAATTTTTTTGAATCAAAAACAGTTGAACAAATATTTGGACTTGTTACTAAAAATGACATACTTGATACAACTATCTTGTAGTTAAAATATTATTGAATTATATAAAGCTATGTTCGATTATCCATAGAATGTAACTATGCTGAAATCAAATTTAAATTTTTTTACCCCAAAAACAGCAAAAACTATTTTTTTAGCATTAAAAATTGTTATAACAACCTTGATGATGTATAAAACGTCAAACCATTTTGTGAACCTATACATATAAGGATATAAAAAGAAACATTTGGGGCCCTAGATCATAAAAATAATTCAAAGAGTTTCTGAGATATGACTAATTCAAGAAAAAAAATTGTAGATTTTCTTCAATAAAAAAAACCACATCCAGTAAAAAAAAAGTTTTTTAATTTTATATGAAGCTGTTTTAATGATTTATGAGATACAACTATTAAAGTAATGGATTTATAAATTGTTTGCCCGAAAAGTAGCAAGAAATCGCTTTTTGGACATAAAAAATTGTTATAGCAACCTTAATAAGGTATGCAACTTGAATTTTTGTTTTTTAATTAATGCAAAGATATGAAAAAAAATGTTTTAAGCCTTAAATCATCGTAATCACTCGAAAGGTTTTTAAGATAAGAGGGATTTTCCGCCAAAATCTTAGTACTTTTTAAATAAAAACTAAACTAAATATTATATCAAAATTATTCAAAATATAAAACATAAATTTTTTTCCGAGCCGCCATAAGGACGAGAAAACAAAAATTTTAAGCCCAGAATCATTGAAATCTACCGTTGGGTTCCTGAGATATGACTAATTACACACACACACACACACACACACACACACACGCGCGCGCGCGCGCATACACCCACACCCACACAACACACACACATACATACAGACATACTTTTTATAATTATGGTCTTTTTTCATTTTAGACACTATATAAAACATTTCCAACGTATTTCTAAAAAAAAAATTTGTTTACCGATACAAAGCTTCCTATATGAGAAAGAAAAAATGTATTCTTCATATCAAAATCATGGAGCAAATGTATTTTTTAAGTCTTGCACGCATGCAGAAGATGGGTTTCCCATTCAAAATCTATGAGTGCGAGTGAGAGGGTCACTGTCTCACTGGTACTCATAGGTTTTGCATGGGAAGACCATCTTTCGCATGCGTACATGACTTAAAAAATATATTTTCTCCACAATTTCGATATGAAGAATACATTTTTTTATTTCCCAGACGGTTACTAATCATGTTTAAAAATCGGTCTCGTGCCACTGGTCTATATAGTTGATCAAACATTCTCCACATTGAGACATTTATTTTTGAGTCACGACTAAAATTAAACTGTTCGACAAAATATATTTGTTTTAAGTATAGGATACACAACACAATCTCCTACCAATCAAAAATGTCACTAATAGCCATGTGTATTAATGAAATGAAGAAGACGTTTTCATAAAATTAAAATGTTTTAATTATTAATTTTAGATGTATAGTTTGCTTACTAGGAATAAATACGATTAAATATGAATTTAATCGCTAAGGCGCAAGTATTGGTGCTGTAAGGCTGTTCAAATGAGGCGCGGGTTTGGATCTCAGTCGGGTCAATTCCGAAATTTGTTCAGAGTTTCTTCTGGCTGGGATCTGTTCCCAAGTCTCGCGGCTAGTTCTGCACCACAGGGCGACCCGGGGGTGGACCTCGTGGGGGCTCTGGGTGTAGGTGTGAGACTTATTTGGGGTAATGTGAGATCCGGCAGTGGAAATAAGAGAGGGTATATTGGTTAGGGAAGATGGGACAAGAGGTTATGGGTTATGGTTTATGGGTAACGACGGGGACTAGAGAAAATGGGTTATATTTTAGGTTAGGATCAACACCCTTACACCAAGGTGGTAGAGGGTGCCCGTAAAAATCATCTCAAGTTGGTGTACGGGTAGTAATACTATATATATATATATATATATACACAGAAAAAAAAACTTGAATTCGTTCTCTTTTTTTGTTCTATAAAATTCCTACGAACTATTACATGATGAAAACCAATTCGAATAAAAATTCAATAATGGTAGTACTTATATAAAACTCACATATTTATTTAGTCAACTTTGAAAATATTTTAACTCTCAAAAAAATTCAGATACGATAAACTAAATTATTATTCATATAATATGTTCTTATTTTTTATAATAATCGTAATACCTATCATATAGTTTTTCTAATTTCTACAAACTAAACACATCAACAATTAATGCATCATACAACTGATCCCAGCCAGACATGTTTTATTAAATCACTTCCTTTTTCGCCAATCATAATAGCTGGTGCATTTGTATTACCTCTCGGAGTAAAAGGTAAAATTGATGCATCTATCACGCGCAAGCCATGTATACCATGTACACGTAAACTGGAATCCACCACAGAAGTTGAATCACTCGGTGGTCCCATTTTGCATGTTCCAACGACATGGTAATCAGTACCCGCAAAATTCTTAGCAAAGCATTTATAAAATTCATCCGAGTCATAATCATACTTTTCACAACCTGGAGCTGGTATTGGTACACGTTTGTACCCCGCTTTTTTGAAAGTAGACGTTCTCAATACCTTATTTGCTATTCGAATTCCTTCGATTAGAGTTTGAAGATCTTCTGGCTCCTTCAGATAATTTATATATATTAATGGATGACTCCATATGGGATCGGTTTTGTTTAATTTTAATAATCCACTGCTTTTAGGAGACATAAGGTAAGTACCAATCGTGAACCTGTTATAGTAAGGCGAGAAGTTAGTTATTCCGAAATCAGAATTTCCATGGAAATACTTGCTAAACAGTATTTGAATGTCCGGAGCATTTATTTTGCTTTCCAATGGGGTTTGAATAAATAACTGAGCATCTAATAATCCTGTATCTGACAGAATCCCCTCATGGGTACTCAGCCAATAAGTCATATCATTTTGAACTGTATCAAATGTTAAGGGTTCTGTGAAATTATTGGGAAATTCGACTAAAACTGGAGAAATATATGTATGATCTTGAAGATAAGATCCAACTGGTAGATCTTTGATAACTTTGATACCAGCTTCCTTGAGTTCATCAGCTGGGCCTATACCAGAGAGCATCAGCAGCTTTGGAGATTCTATGGTTCCACTCGAAACTATCACTTCTTTTGAAGCAAAGACTCTTTTCACTTTTCGAAAGTTTCCGTTCACATACTCTACACCGATGGCTCTATTTTCACGTTCATTAATTATGATTTTTGTAACCTGTGTCTTAAGTTTGATAACCAGGTTTGATCGTTTGCCACGAATTGGCCTGATAAAAGCGCCGTTAGCACTTTGACGGGCTCCGTTTATGCGAGAAAATTGAATTCTTGACAATCCAAGTTGTTCACCTGCATTGTAGTCCGTTTCTGCATATCCAAGTTCTTTAAAGGCTTTAAAAATGGTATCACCAACTTTATCCCTGCGTACTCCTTGCACTGTTTGGTATCCGCCAGTTGAATGTACATCAGCATATTTTTCTAAAATCTATGAAATATGTTTTTAGACTCATTTTTACATACTTTAGTTTG
>JAPYYV010021617.1:0-29157 GCA_030522625.1 Copidosoma aretas
CAAAAAAAAACAACCCCCGCTCGCGCGTCAGAGCTCTGCGCCGTTCGAGCACTGCGATGTATAATGCACCAAACTCCGGGGGTCGGGGGGGAAAAGACAAAAACAGTGCCCCAGACGCATTGACGGTTGTGAGTAGAGGGGGGAAGAAAAGCCGAGCAGACTCCTCTCCGTGGAGTCCCTCGGAAACGCGGTCTTTGTGCTCTCTCTCTCTCTTTCGAAAGCCCTCGCCAGCTCTCGTGTACTTACGCGCGCTCAATGTGCACCAGCGTGTAATGTACTCGCGAGCAGCTGTAGGGAACACGAAAAATCGACGCGGGTGGGTTCCCCCCCCCCTGCTCGACCGCGTCGTGAAAATGCATCCCCCACCTCCTCCGGTCGCCTCATCTTTCCTGGCCGCGTTTTTCTTCTCTCCGCGGGCTTTTGATGTCTCCCTGCAGCGCACTTGTATATACTTGCCGCTGCTGCTACTACTTCTTCTTCTTTTACATAGGCGGCAGCTCCCCTATTTGTACTTCGTTTCGGGGCCATAAATAATTTCCCTCCGCTAGCTCGCGAAACGAACGACCACCACTATGCTCTCTGTACTATACAGTGTTCTGTTGGCTCTGGCATATTATACTCTCGGGCCTTTTTCGCGCTCGCGCTTCTTCTTCTTCTTCTCAATTTCCAAGGAGCGACACACGCGATAACATCAGCCCGGGGGCTGCTTTTGATGTGTCTTCCATTCAAAAGCTTTGCTCTTTGGGTTATACACTGCACAGTACGACTCGCGCGAGGCCCGATCGTTTTTAGGGAAGATTCGAGCGGGGGTGGAAAAAGGTGTTTGCTCCTCTGCTCGGGATGTGCGAGTATAATGGTACAATTATCATTACAGGAGGAGAGATCATTCGATTCCCCTTCCCTTCGATCGAAAATTATTTGTATTTCTTTGGCGCTTCACGTATTGCGTGTAAATGTGTTTTGTCTCCGTCTTCATGTAGTAAAAATAAATGATCAAACAATAAAAAAAAAAGGAAGACGAGACCAGAACGAAGAAAGCACTTCCGTGACGATCACCTATAACCATACGTCCTCCTCTCTGAATCCTTTTGGTACACCCAACACGCGCACAACACGCTGCATCAACGCAGGGCTTTCGAGTCTTTTTTTTTTATTTTCCATTCCCCACACGCGTGGCAACTTTTTATTGGAAACTTTTCGGATTTCCCGTAGGCCGCACAAAAAACCATAGCCTGCACCTCCTGGGCGCATCATCCGGAGCCGCCGCGCGTATTGATCGATCCTTCTCTTCCTCCTCGCTATCCCTCGCTTTTCCCTCCCACGTGCGTCTTTAATGTATTGTATACATACGTGCACAGTTGCTGCCGATGCGATTTCCACGCAGACGCGTATACGTTGTACATTATTTCACGCGTTGGTGCGTATGTATGTACAAGCTGCGAACGCGGAAGGAGGGGGCGAGGGATAAACCGATCGACCGATTGATTGATGGTGCTTTTGTGTACGCTCGCGAGTGAGGGAAGGGGGAGGAGGCAACTGTCGGGTTAACTACACGCGTAATGGAGGTGGGGGTCGAGGGAATTTTCGTTTTTATTTCGAGCGGTCAGGTGATTTTTTTTTTTTTTTTTTTTTTTTTTTTTTTTTTTTTTTTTTTTTTTTTTTTTTTTTTTTTTTTTTTTTTTTTTTTTTTTTTTTTTTTTTTTTCACAATGTTTGCCATCCAATTCTATCGCAATGTTTACCATCCCATTCGTGCAAATAAACCTAGCGACTGTCCCGTAATTGTGTATAATCGTTAGAAAATAAAACAACTTATCGGAGGACGCTGTAAGCTTTAAAAAAAATCTTTCTTCCACGACTTCCCTTCTTCGATACCTTCTGTCCTCTGGCATTTTCAACATTTGTGCCACCTGAATATTGAACGCAAGTATAATAATTATAAAAGCAAGTTCAGCGTTGCCGCAAACACATTATTTAGGAGGGTATGCGCGATCGCAGGCTCGCTCGACGCCCTCCGTAAACCGGGAGGACTGTTGTAGGCACACGGCGGTGCCGCGGTCGATTTTATCGCATCGCTGCGAGAGCTGTAGTCCGCATGTGTGCGAAGTTAATCAGGGACGGGCCGATGGATTCGGGGACGAGGATTTCAAGAGACGCGGGTGCCCAATCCCATTAGGCCAGCTCGCCCTATCTGCATCTCTATCTTTCCTCCTCCGTCCTCCTTTCATCAAACATCCCCGTTCCATCCTCTCTTTCCTCGCGGTGCCCGGTTGGGTTTCTCTCGTCGTCCGAACGCAGAACTTTCCTCCCTTCTTTTTTCCGCCCTCCTCCATAATGGGGTATGTTCGTACGGTTCGATCGGCGATTCGCTCTGTCCACAGGAGAGCGGCTCGGGAGATTAGTCTGCTCCTCCTCGGTCTGTCTGTGTATTTTTGTGCTCTTTCGTTTGAGTTGGCTACTCGTCGGCCGGGAAACTCGATTCGAGGGGGGGGGGGGGGGGAGGTCTGGTCTGGTCTGACCCGAGCGGGGCGGTTCTTCTGGGGGAGTTTGTTTGTTCCGAGAGGGGCCTGACGCTATAAAGTCAATTAGTTTGTTTGCAGGTAAGTGTGATGCAAATATTTGCCGACCAAAATATTTGTCTTTATTATTTGTCCACGACGAGGCGAATAAGACGTATCACGTTTCGTGCGGCGCCAGCACTAAGGCCCGAGTTGTGAAATTAAATTGGCCAGGACAGAAAAGAATTGGACCAACAAGTAGGGAAAAGAGTCAAGTTTGATTGATACAAACAGGTAAGTATGATTTAGATTAAGATATTTTAAATACTTTCAAACGCATTTTTTTTAAATTAATTTTTTCCCTCCAGAAAAAAAAAATTTGGTTCATTACTACGGCTCGTTATGAAATAGTCGGTCAAAATTGTTCAAGCAAACATCGTACATTTTTTTCAAAGAGCGATGTTTGTTCCAAAGTTGGTATTCGAAGAAGTATCGTATTACTTTTGACAAGTTTGTTCCCTCCAATTTTTTTTTCTCCGAATCATATCAACCATATTAACAAGGAAATAGCATTTATTAAAATAGCATAAAATTGATTGTTACATATTAAAAAAAAAAAAAATCAAACAATTCGAAAAACTGATTAATTATTCTCGCTCTTGGGCGGTGCTGCTGCCACGACATGAGATGCGCCGACTCGACGAGCAATCTCAACGCTCTCGGTTTCAACGTTATCCCGGACCACCGCGCGACGACCATCACCGGCGCCCAATTAAAAATCCATCACAGGCTCCTGGAGCCCCCGATCCCCGAGCAACGTGAGCACGATGCGTTGAAAATAATTAATCCACGCGCATTCGAACCGAAAGTCACGTGTGCGCTGCTCGCAACGAGAAGAAAGCCGACGATAACCATCACCGGCAGCCGACACAAGCCCCCAATTACCATCATCATCATCATCATCATCATCATCATCATCATCATCATCATCATCATCATCCTCGTCGCGGAGGGAAGATCGCGGCTCACCTTGGGCGTAAGAGTCTGTCTGCTCTGCCTTGATCTTCCGGGACGATGGTACAATTGTACAGAGAAAAGACACAGCCTCGCCTACTCGTGGGAGCGGTGCTGCAGGAGTTTACGGTCGTCGACGCCGGCGCAGCTCGTTTTCATTAGAGGAAAAAAAAGAGAGAGTCGAGGTATGTACCTATGTACGCTCATACAGGCGAGTCGATGAAAGGCGCACGAATACGCCTGTATACGCATCATCGCGACTCGTGGCCTTGTTTGCCGATGTGAGAATGGGACATCGGCATCGGATATAGCGTACGTGCTCGTTTGCTTTTTTGTGCTGCGTATAGGGTGTTGGATGTGTAGGGCTGGCTTTGCCCGTGCACGAGTGGGCAAGGTGTTTGCTACGAGATAAGAGTGGGAGGGAGGGTCGTTCCGTTTGTTGACTCTTTTAGCGTTCGCAAGGGTCAATTTTGGCGTGGCTCGGCGGCGGAGTTGTGGAATCGGGCGTAAATTTAAAGTGCGTACAAGAGTCGATGGAGACTCGGGTGGGTGTGAATTGATGGGGTCTCCTCGTGTGTGCCTGTGCAGAGAGAGAGAGAGAGAGAGAGAGAGAGAGAGAGCCCTCGAGGAGGTGTGGCGGTGTGGCGGTGCAAATTACAAATTTAATGTGTTGAATTGAAATTTTCCAAGAACTTTTGATATCAAATTTTCAATCAACGAAAATTTTCTTCTTTAATCATACAAGGTTGGAGTATCGTTGTCGTTTCGCATCTTCACTAATTATAATTTTTGCAGGTACGCTTTTTTTTCATAGTCATTACTGCAGACGTCGAGCAGAAAGACGATAAAAGTCTGCACAATCCATGGGTACGTACATCGGTATGTAACCACGCGCACACCCAAAGTCGTACAGCACACGTTTGGCATTTCGAAGTAGCTGTACAAAAAAAGAAAAAATACACAAAAACACATATATACCATGGTGGGTAAGTGTAAGAGCGATTCCACGAAAAAACTCTCATTAGGAGTCCCTTGGAATGGACAACAAAATGTTTGTCGAGGCACATGATCTAAACTTTTATTGAAAACCGTGGGGTTGATCGAAAGATTACTAAATAAATGGTGTTCTTTTAGAGTATAACGACAAAAGAACTTGGTCATCCAGAAATTCGAAAATAAATTAACAATTTTATGAGATTGCCGTAAAATGCATTGAAAAACTAAAAAGCGCTCAAAAAGGGTGTGCCTTGCTCTTTTAATGGTTGAAAATTTTTGTACTGTCCTGGAGTAACACAGATTATAAAAATCTTTCTCCCAAACATTCGACTCTAAAAAAAGGTTGACAATTTGTGAGGACTCCCAGGAGTGGATGCTTTTCGTGAAATACTTCCTACGTACGATACGAACGAGTCCTGAATACGTATCATACATCTCGCATCTTTAATCCGGACAGATACTCGCGCTGCGGCTGGCATACCGATTCACACACGCGGATGTTCCAAAGTGGTCGTTAAGGTATGGATGGAAATTAACATTCATTGTATACCTGCGTATGTATGTATATAGCCGCTCAGGCCACATTTTATCGGGCACTGTCGTTTCCGCGTTTCTTTAACGCTGTTTATAGAACACAGCAGCGGCGACGAGATGTTTCGAAACGCTCTGCACGCGCTTAATTTATCGGCCAGTCTCTCTCCAGGGATTATCTGTACAAAGGTCTTTTCACGAAAGATGATAAATATGCTTTGGTGTACATAGTAGAATTTAAAAAAAATATAGTTTACAATGTTCAAATAAGTTTCGACACGGAATAACGAAGTTTGTGTGAGATGGCCTACATTCATATTATGTTATTTTTTTTCACAGAGACCATCATATAGGTGAGAGGGAGGGTAAATAAGTTCATAATATATTAAGAAAGAATACGAAGATGAGCCCGCGCTTGCGTGTATACTTACCATGTGCAGTCTATAAGCGAGAGAGTAGACGAGAGTAAAGAAGAACAACGGCGCATGCCGAGGAAAATTAGTTTTCTCGGTAATTTCCCGTATGGTATACCTATAGGCGTACGTCATGACAAGAACGGCGACGGTTTCGCAAAACATTTTTTCTCCTGCGATGCTTGCCTTTCTCGCGAGAGTTTAACGTCGCACGTATACCGCAGCTCTCTCGACTCGACTCGGCGAATATAAGACGAGAGCTGTGTGTCGCTCATATTATATACAAGTTCAGTTCGGACGAGAAGGTTTTTTCAAAAATTCTACTGCTCTGTATTTATATGTATGTGTGTGTGGATCAAACTGATGCAAACTTGATAATCATTTCTCGCAATGAATCGTTGACCTTATTCATTTTTAAAAACCCTCTTTGAAAAGATTTCTCAACACACAAACAAATAATAAAGAGAGGCGCGGCAAAACAGCCCCACGCATTGAAATACTTACACTCAATCATCAGCATATTATTCTTCTGCAATTTAAATAACCTCGTCTTTTTAGGGTACATATACCTGTAACTCGTATAGATACTCAAATCCTTTATAAAACTTACAGCATGTAATAGAAATAATAACAATGATAATAATAATAATAATCTCATGCATGAGAAAGAGAACTTACGTGTTTGTCGATACTCGCTCGACTACTTACACGTTCAACACGCACTATGGGCGAGTAACTGTTTTGTAAAAGGTGAAAGCACCTCCTGGCCTCGTATACATATGTATACCTATAGACGCGCTCTTGTATTTATAACGCCGTACTTTGCATTGTGTGCAAACAATAGACATCGGATAAGCTACACATATATATATATATATAAGGCCTATAAGCTCATGGGCATTGCATCGAAAATTAGTTGTCTACACTCTTGTATAGTCCTTGGCACTTTCTTGTATTATCATAGGTATACGTATGACGGAAATGACACCGTCTGCGGTTTTGGATCGACCGTGCAGCGATTGTCTGCGCTCCGCGAAAGTACTTAAGTGTTTGGGATGCAGGAAGCGATGACTCGTAATAAGTTGTCTTCCTTTTCTTTTCAAAAGCACTTCAGCGACTCTCTATATGTATGTTTACATGTATGTGTAAATTTTCATTCTCGTTTTTTTTCGCAAGAATCATCTGAATATTTGGTTTGACACGAAAACAATTTTGACACCGTGTACAATTATATAACAAGGCTGTTTGCACCAGAGCGTGAGTGTAATTTCGTAACACGTATATTATATACACAATCTATTATTTAATCACAAAACAAGAGTAGGGTGTATGATTATACATTTGTATCCTTTTGTTTTTATCGTAAACACATGCGACACAACAGCGAGAGGAGATAAAATAAAAAAACAAAGAATTTCAAATCTAATTTATTCCACATACGACGCTCGGTGTGCAGGATTCCCGAGAACGCGCATCTTGACATTTCATCGTCTCGTTGGAGTCGCGCCAACGAAAGACGGAGAAAAAGGGGAGTGGGTGCGTGTATACTGCACCCACTTTAGGAGAATTTCAGCAGAGCATCATAAACTGCACAAAGCCCGCTCATGAAGGGTAAATTATTATTCATTAGCTTTGTTAATCTTTTTTTTTGGGCTGCAGAAATCTAAAAGGATTTGATCATAATATGGTGAAAAGTGCATTCAAGTGTACAATATAAACTACACGTATACGCGAGGGACCGTCAAGAGAGAGAACGGCAAATCGCTGCTGCTGTGTTGTTTACCGATAAAATCGAGGATAAAATCTTGACGGCAAAAGTTTATAAGTAAAAAAAAAAAATAAAATTACTCGACGGCGGATAAAACTTTTCAGCTCCCGTTTTCGATGTTTATACGCCGATTTATTGTCCTCTCTTCCTCCTTCATCTCTGGTCTTTGCCGATTGTTTGTCGATCATTTTTTCCTCTACGGAGAGCGATTTATGTTACAATCAAGTACCGTTAGTTTCGGCGAAACAATCAACCATTCAGAAACCAATTAAACTTCTACGAGCTTTTCTCTCAGTTTTGGCACTTTCCTCCTTGAAGAAGAACAAAACAAATAATTGGCAGCAGCACCCTTACGAAATTTCGGCTGCCAAATAGAGACGGCCATTAGGCTATACGTCGGCCAACGACCCCCGGCAGCAACCTTTCCTATGTACAAAAACTCGCTGGGGCCAAAAAATGTTGGCCACCTCAATTCTTCTTCATCCCTCGAAAAAAGGCCCCCCTGCCCAGGTATAGGTCAACTACCAGCAACCTAGCACCCATACAACTATTTGATCCACGAATATTCGCAGATTAGCGTACAATGAGCGATTGGCTGAAATCATATGGATGAAATGTGGCAGTCGATAACCCGAGCAGTCTCTCTTTTCGCTCGAGAGCGTGAGCCGCGTGCGCACTTACAGCAGTCGACGGACTTTGCGGGCGCGTTTTTTCAATGACGCGCGCGCGCGCGAAAGGCGAGCGCTGCATTCCGCGCGAGGCATTGCACACATCACGCACACGTTCTGAATGTATTGCAGACCATGGAAAGACGGCAGCGGCGGCGATGATAATTAAATTGAATAGTACAATACCTCCTGCACTGCCGGAGCGATGAAAATTGAATGTAAGGCGAGTGTATCGGAGGTAGCACCCTCTCAGACTTGACTTCTATTCTTATGTCGTTGTTCTTGCTCGCGTCTCTGCATAAGTATATATATATATATATATATATATATATATATGTACGTATATGTGTCTATTGTTGCTCTAAGAATGCGAGTATTCCAGTGATTTCTATGGGAGTTTCAAAGTTCAACCATTGTTATTTTATTTGACTGTGAATTCAGCGTGTATTTTTATATTTATTCTTCGATTAAATTAAAATTGAATCGTCAATGAATTTTTCGATGAATCGATTGCAAAAAGTAGAATTCATATTTCTTCACTTTATTCGCTAAATGTCGTTCGATCGAGCTGCAATATACATGCCAATACGAGACGAAAATTCAGTAAGACCTGATATTTATTTCAGTACATCATTCTTGAATTTTTTTTAACTATAAAATTAATACAGGCATTGGATCAAAATTTCTTTGAGACCATCATTCTCAGCACAGAGGGTGGGCCTCTCAATTCCCAGGTATTTCAGCATTTCTCGGTACCAGACACTATTTTGAATGTAGCTCAAGTACGCTTGGCTCTTTTTTTAAAGTCCGAGCTTCGTCACTCCAACATGTATATATATATATATATAGATATATAAAGTGCCTATATGCATTCAGCACCAGCCAGAGTGTGCACTTTTATAGCTGTTTTACGAGAATGACATCGCTAGGCGGTTTGCACGTGCATATTATATACGTACCTCGTTCATCTTTCTCTCCCGTCCGAGCGGTAGGTACAGAACGCATGAGCACTAAATTCTCCGCTATAGCGCGGCTGGCGAGATGGCTGGTGTTTTTTTTTCTCCTCCTCTCCTCGTAAATGAACTCTTTCTCGTCATACACCTTGGATTCTTTACCTTTTGTTATTTTACGACACTTTGCCTTGTGCTTCAATGTATACGAGCTGAGCTTCTAAAACTGACGGTTTAAACCGAGGTTCAAACATTTCGAAGCTGAATGCGAAAACGCACTGTCACCTGGTATCATGGTAATGTAATTTGATTATTACTCGGACACCAAGATAATTCTTGCGTCCATGCAAAAATGAAGTTGTGTATTTTATTCATTGCTCAACATCAAGAAAAAATCGCTACAGGACAATATTTATGGCACAGCATCGTTAGATCCCCGCAAGAGATCAGCGAATAAAAAAAAAAAAAAAGAAGAAAAACAGCTTGACCCAATTTCACGCGTCCTCCTTTTTTGTAATTGCATAAAACAAATGTAATCTTTAGCGCTTTTTTTTTCATTCGATTTGAAAACAGCCGGTAGAACGTCGCCTATAAATATCGGCGCGCGAGATCGGCGCCTGTGATTGAAAGATAATTATATTTTACAGCTTCATTCAGCCGACCGACCGTTTAAACTCGATTATTAACTTCTCGTTCGCTGCGCAATAATTTAATGATGTTTAAAAAAATTGTATCTGATATTTTTAATTCATTGCGTTACAAAAAAAAAAAAAAAAAAAAAAAAAAAAAAAAAAAAAAAAATAAAAAAAAACAAAAAAAAGTACAATAAAAGATGTATACATTGTGTTCTCCTTTGCGAAAATAGGAGTAACATTGTTTCCCGTCGAAATCTTTCGAATAAATAGAAATTGACCTCGTTGAGAGCGACATTTGGCGTTGATCTGACGAAATTCTCTCTCGCAATGCTAAACTACTCAATTTTGGCTCTGCTTAGCTTTAGCAATGGCTCTGCGGGTCCGGTGTATAGTATTAGTAATATTGCGAGGCACGGCGTTATTTCGTTTTACTGCCTGGAATGTGTGCACGCGGTAAGTGTACGCTCGGATATGAGCTTGTTTTATTAACATAACGATTCAGGAGTGATGCATTAGTTTTGATCTAAAACACGTGGATTTGAAGTGAAAAAAAAAACCTTTCGAATGAGAACGAATAGATATTGAAAAATTTTTGAAAAAAATTTTTTTAAGCGTTCACACGCACTTCTCATTCATTGAAAAAAAAAAGGTCGAAAGGCGCACAAAAAAGTGACGATCTCCACTTTTGTAGCATATAAGCATCGCCACTTGCGTGCGCACATGCCTGCGCTCAAATTGAAACGCCAGCTATCAATTGAGCTCAATGAAATCGCAAGTCCCCTGCGTGAAAAAAGGAAAATAAAAAACAAAAAATCAGCCCCAAGCAAACGCGATGAACGACAGAGACAAACTTTCGCCACTCAACGCATCTGTACCTATATACATGTATATATATAAGAAGAAGAAGAAGCGACGAGGACGATATAGTAAGGAAGAAAAAAGTGTCTCGAGAAGAGAAAATGTTTTATCTGCACTTACGAACTGCAGGAGAGGGCTTGGCTATTATTTCAATTACACAGAAAGGCGAATGCAGACTCGCTGCGTTTCTCAGAGCCAAACGAAAGATGTTTCTTGCATATTATTACCCTTATACACATATTATACACACACAGCTGAGAATCGCCGTGACACGCCTCTTTCGTGGCCATACGTAAATATACAAAGTACATATACATCCCGCGCAGCTGAACAGAGCAAACACAACGGAGCACGTGTGACACGCTGCATATAACACACGTATGTGTGCGTGTACGAGATGATAGAGGAGAAGGAGAGTGAAATGAAACAAAAAGTAAATAAACCAAAAAAATGTTAAAAAAGAAAACGAGCTGCAGGCGAAACGCGTGCGTTAAGAGTTCAAGTGCCTCTCGCCGCGCCGAGATGCAGTGCGAATGGATATACATACGTGCGCGGCAGCATAGCAGTCATAACTATAGCATCTGAAGAGGCAGAGCGATGATTAAGCGCTGGGAATTTCGTGCGTGCGTGTATTCCACAAGAGAGAGAGAGAGAGAGAGAGAGAGGGCCTCGAGTGGATGGGCTTTTAACGAGATAGGAAAAAAAAAAATTAAATTTACGGCTGTTGCACTTGTCCTTCTTTCTTTTTTCTTTTTTGGTAAATAATTAATTTAAAAAAAAAATCTGATTCGGCAGAAGTGTTGCCCAAAAATGCTTCGCGCTGGTAAAATTTCGACGCATCAGTGGTAGGGGTCCAACGGGAAACGATATCACGCACGCGTCCCCCAGAGTATTATAATGTATACTGTTACGATTTTTCACAAGACAAGCCGCGCAAATGAATGAATGGAGGAAAGATATATACAGGTACAATAAAATCGGCGTCATCGCTACCGAGGAAATTGCTTTTGCACAAATAACATATATATCCGAGCCGGGGCTCGTAAAATTACCAAATGATCTCTCTCAACTCCGTGTATAATGTATACCCCTGCATTGTATACGTATATAAGAAAGTTCCAGCCTTGCGAGAAGCGTTGGGCAATGCAGTTTCCGAAATTCCACGCCGCAAGGCAGCGCCATTTTTACAACCACCACCGTATAACTTTACGATCCGTGCCGCGCTCGAAACCCGAATTTTGCGCTTGTATGCGGGTATAGGGGGAGCTCCCGCGAGAGATTGAATTATACCTGAAAATAAAATGGGCACACCCGCGCGGCGCTTATTGTGCATATACGAATGCTCCTTCGCGTGAGGCATCTTACGTCCGCGCGCGTATAAAAGGGAAAATCCTCTTTTTTCTCTTCCGTCCGAGAGTAGAGGAGAGGAGTGAGCCGAGTGAGCTTACGCGGCAGCGGAGCAAATAAAGGAGAAAGGAGGAAGCAGCGGCGCTTAAAAGGATGTGTGTGTTTCATGGGTATTATGGTCGGCGGGAGTTCAAATTTAGAAACACGTGCATGCACCCCCCGGACTTCTACATACGTACTTACCTATTATATCTTATACGGGATGTGCCACCACACGGCGGATGCGCCTGAGACGGCGGAAAAGGGATGAGAGAAAAAAAAAAAAAAAAAGAAGATCCCCGCTGCTTTCTCAAGGAGCTTCTATTGATATGCAAAGTAATGGATAATGTCGGGTAATCACATAAAATGGAAATCTGTTGTTCTTGAATAACTTTTCAACGCGTGTACTAAATTTAGGGTGGGGCTGACGATAAAAATATTGAAAAAAAAAAACAGTTTCAAGGTAACCCTTTTTAACACACGTCTAATGGCAAAGGTGCCTGAATAGGCCCTAAATGTTGATGTAACTTCACGCAGATAATGGAGATCGTAAAAAATAACTAATAGCACAAAAGTAGAGATCATAAGCTTTATTCCTCACTCAAGAAAAACTTTCTTAACGACCGAATCATGGTGTTATCTTTTGCTAAGTTTACAACAGGCTATGCTATGATCTCTGCTACTTCTTGCATAGAGCAGAACGCGTGACGCGCTCGTCATAAAAAGTACAATAATTGATTCATTTTTACGAATATATTATTTGTCACTGTAAACGGAAAACAATAAAAGGGTGATTTTATGTTGAGTATGTTGTTTAATATTCTTGCATATTTTTTTCCTGTTCATAACCTTGCCTTAGCTTGACTATAGGGAGTACCGATAGAACCTCCGAGTGTGCAGTGAGATAAAAATACTTCTGTACTTACAACATCGTAGCGGTTATCGTTGCTTTCTTTCCCTTATGCCATAGTAAATGCCTATGAGCACGCCTATCTTTACATCTCTTTTTCTCTTTCTGTTGGAGTTTCAACAAACTTTATCCGTACGGGATATTACGGGACAGAATAAGCGTATGCACGCAAACAAAGATGAGCTTACCTCAAAATTATCGTCAGATTATGGCTTAATAGAGAATACTTTTGAAACACCGTATAATATATGAATTATTATCAAGATTATCATCTTTCATACGCAGGTTTTTTTTTTTTTTTTTTTTTTTTTTCCTTCACCGATAAAAGCTTGTGCGCATGCACTTACTCATACAAATACTTTAAACCCTACCATCGTCGCTGCCGCAGGTGATGTCGGGTGCAGTGGCGGAGGGGCGGGGGGGCACTCGCGCCCTATATATAGAAGCTACTCATTTAGAGCTTGGCTCTGTATAAGTACCTTCGGTGTGGCCGACATGCCGGGCCTGAAATAAATTTGTTTTTTTTTTAATTCGATACTCGTATCGATCAGGGGAAATAGCAAAACAACCGCTACGTCGAACACGGCGCCGAGCCCTACGATCCGCGGCCCGTCGCGGCGCGGCACCTGGCAGGCGCCCTGCTTCCCGGGTTACTTTGTACAAACTGAGCTTGCACTCGGTAAATCTCCCTCGGATTATCCCGCGCCTGAATTGACCTGTGCTTTTGTTTTTTCTCTCTCTTCGATGAGTCGATCTTTTTGTTTACTCTCGCGGATGATGATTTTATTTAGACTCGATGTTCGTAACAGGCATGTCAGCTATAATAACAGGGTTGTTTCAATGTTCGCGCGAGACATTGATTCCGTTAATAAGTTCACAATGGGCACACGTACAGTCGTGGGTGAGCAAGAATCCGCACAACGACGGCATACTTAAGTACTATATTTTCACCGATATCGTACAGGAAGTAGTGCCTACACTTTACGTCAGAGTCGCGGCAACTTATATTTTTTAATCGGCGCCGATGCTGCGGGAGACACGCTCTCCGCGCTCGACAATGTCGACTAATGATACTCGGTGATTCACGCAATTAAGGCCCGTGTAATCCCACGATTGTTAACATTCCTTGTATTTTTCTCGTCGGTCGAGTGAAATTTTACTTTGTTCAATTATACTTAACACTATTAGTGCGGGTAATGAATGAAGCTCAATTTGGCGCGCGACGAGCGAGGAAACATTTTTTTGTTTGCTGTTTAGTCGTTTTTGTCACACAAAAATTCAACTGATCAATTGGTGTGTGTGAATTGATCATTTTAAAAGTCATCTTGAAAAAATATACGACAAACAGTTACAATCACCATGCGAAGTGTGATAGATTTTTTTATAACCCGCGTATTTTTCCTCCTTGCATCCCAGAGGCTATTGTGCACACAAAACAAAACGAAAATTCAATGGAAGGAAACGGTTATCGTATAGAGGCACTTAATTTCAGACTTTGAAAAGAGAATCGTTTAAAACGCTCGTCTGTAGTCCGATCACAATTAGCGTCAACCAGAACGAGATTGCAAAAGCGGCATCATAATTATATCGGTGGAAACGAACGGTGCAGGTATAGCGTAATGCGTTTCGGCAAGGCCCTTAAATAACATAAATACACCACCACCACCGCATATTACAGAGTCCTTTGAACGATTTAATGTGTAAGTACACATTTTAAATATACGATATCTTTTTCTTATAAATATATATATATATGAAATTACAGTTGAAAAATAAAAATATACATTCTGGTATTGATGGGAACTGCACCTGAGGTACTGAAAGCAATATTATATCGAGGGGAGAATAACGAGTTTCTAATAATGAACGTCTCTCTGAAAAGAGTATACGTAGTTACGTACAATCATCGATTAAGTTATATACGGTATGCGAGCGTGCATTCGATTAGTGATTATAATCCTTGAATCTCAAGGATCTGGATACACTGCACAGCAGCAATAGCTGTTATAAGAATCGGCAATAAGCTCTTGTGTTTAAAGCCAGGTTTAAAGTGTGTGTGTGTGTGTGTGTGTGTGTGTGTGTGTGTGTGTGTGTTACAAGCAAGCACCTGTCGAAGTATATATATTTGGAGCTGGTCAATTGTAGTTGTCAATTGTATTATTTATACATCGATCGTATTTTTTCAAGTTATGAAAAATTAATTATCTCGACGGCAGCTCATAAACAATAACAATGTTTGTGCAAGTGGAGATCGATGTTAAAATATTAGCAAAAATTTCATTGATAATTTTCAAACTCCCTCTATCCCACTCCTTTTCCACGTATATCCTCGCTTCATGTCTATCTTTTAATGGTCCCACTGCAATTTGAAATTTCTCCATATAGCTATATAGTTTAAAACGAGGTTATTCACTTTTCGAATCCGAATCACATGTATGTATCTTATATATGTGCACGCACACTGCGTGCATGTCGTACAAGAGTCCACTCGTCAGCTAACTAGCTAAGTGAACACAAATCATAAAAAGACGCAGAGAGAAACTCGGAGAGGAAATAATAAAATCTTCCGAGCTGGAACGCTGGAATGTCTTTGGATTTCACCGATCCGGAAATAAATTCCCCGCGATTAAATTATTATTGTTGCTTGCCATGATTCATCAACAACAGCAACACCACGGCTTGTTTCATTTTCTACGGGGCGCAAGAGGCATAGGGATTTGGCTGAACTCGGCACATGAGTTCAACGTGCTCAGGATGCCGCTAAAATAATATATAAGAAAAAAAAAAAAAAAAAAAAAAAGAGCCAGGCCCCAACAATTTACCTCTTTCCAAACTTGTTTTCCTCCTCTCCTCCCATACTCTTTTCCTGCCCCCACCAAAACTCGTTCTAATATTTTTTTCCTTCACATGCATCTGTGCTTTTAAAGAGCTACCATACAAAAATACCTTTCTCTCGCTCACACAATAAATGCACCTCTATTTCAACAAAACTCTCTTCTATCGAGATACACGACTCTGCCGAGCGCACCTGACTACGAATCATCACCATCATCATCATCATCATTACCGTGGTGGCACACTTGAAAACTAACTCGCGCGCCGCTGTTGTGTGTGTGTGTGTGTGTGTTTGAGAGAAAAGCACCGACGAAAATAAATTACAAAAGGTATATGGAACGCAAACGACAGCTGTCCCGTCTGTATATATATATACATACCATCGTACAGTCCGTACGAGATACCTATACCTATTTACGTAAACGGTGCCGATGGTGGCGGCGCACCTGCGGGGATAAATTACCGCGCGCCTCGTCCTTCCGATCGATGTAATAGGTATACGCGCTCTACGACAGCGGGGGCCTATATATGCATACGTTACAGCGATATTATGATCCGTTGTCAGACCTTTCAAAGATATACTCGTTGGTATAAGTACGGAGGGAGGAAAATATATACTTATATGTTCCCCGCGCACGCGGATAAATCACGGGCACATCTATCCCGCGCGTCCTGTCAATGCAGCTTCGCAGCACAATCTATACACTCGTCCCACATACTACGTGCTACTTCGTATAAGTGCTGGAAATAAACAACCTGTACGTGCATACATTTTTTTTTTTTAATATTTATATATTCATTTTTTTTAAATACTCGCAAACAGCAAAAAAGGCAAATGAAAAGATAAGCCGCTATACGTACGATAATTAGCAGTGCAGACCGCGAGTCGCGCTGCAGCACTGCACTGCTCGCAAGGATATTACACGACACGGCCCGGCGTCAATCCAGAGAAATCCGGTCGCGCGCGCGAGAGTGCGGATACACTGCGGATTACGGAATGCAAGTGCATGCGGGCCTGCCTGTATAGCTGTACCTGTATTATACACGCGGTTATAAAACCGCGCGGCAACAAAACATCGCGAAAACAAATCGCGGAGTTTCTATACGTGGGTGCTGGTATATAATAATTGTGTGTCGGACCATGTTGTGATCATACCTTGTTTTTAAATTACACACAGCAACCCAATCCTTTGAATCGAAGAAAATTTATTTTCCCTCGTTCTGTCGACTAAGTATTATCTTTCGATTCGTAGAAATTAAGTCGATCGGAAAAAATATTTCATCCAATTGAGTTATTTTTTTTCATTTAATTGTACGGAATATTTATTTTCCTACCTCGGGCACTTTTGCATACGTTGCTTCGTAAGCGCCCTCGGGCCCAGAGACCGCCCTGGTTGGATGAACGCTGTTTTTTCTACCGAGGGTGTACCAGGGTTGCAAAAGTGCCCGAGGTAGGAAAACATACAAAAACCCCGCCTTTCGGGAGTAATTTTTTTACTTTGCGCCCATGGTACGAAATCTACTATTCTCTCCTAATTAAAAGACTCAGTTACACGTGACTGTCGACAGAATAACTCTTGATCTGATTGGTTGAGACTAGCTGAGAGCGGGAAAATTTAAAAACAAGAATTTGAAAAATTTTTAAAAAGTAATTTAAATATAAAAAAATTAAAACTAACTGTTATAAAATAGCTAATGATTTTATTTTTCTTGAAAAATAATGGAAATTAATGTTTGGTTAATAGTTGGGGGTTGGCGCGCGAAGCATGCAGGGGGCGGAGCCCTTTAGTTGATTCAAAAAAAATTGGGTTGCTCAGTGTACAGCTAGTGTGCGCACGTGCTGCTATACAAATTTGAAAAAAATGAAAAATAACGCATAGCTGTACGATTGCCGCTTGGGTTCTGTTCTTCTGACTTTTCGAGTTCTAGATATTATTGTTACGTTGCACTCGAGAAAACAAAAAAAAACAACCAACACCACATCTCGAGGTAAAATAAAATCAAGTCTGACGACGGTGGATTGATTTTGACAGTGCAATACTTGCTGTTGTTGTTTTGCCACTCTCTGTTTTATTTTTCGCTTTTCTCGTTGCGCAGCGCGCAACGGTCGCTTATATATATATGTACACAGAATCGCACGTAATCACAGACATTCCCACGAAACGCGGCTTACGTAAAAACTGCCGCGCGCGCGGCCGGTGTTTTTCTCTGCCCCCCTCGTATACGTGCGAAACAATGTTTGCTCGCCGCGTTTGGATCTTACAAATCGCCTCGGATGGGGTGTATTAAGATAGATCGCGCGATAACAAAGGAGGAGGTGCTCGTGTTGTTGTTGTTGCGACATTGGGTTCGTGGAAGATTGGATTTTTCGAGCACCGATGGGGAACGCATGGGCTTTTTCAGCAAAAGTTTGTTTCCGAAGTCCCGACTGATACTTTACATAAAGTGTAATAAAACGCAGTGAATCACGCGCTGAATCATCCTCCATCGACTTTTATACCCAAATCGCTGTCGGACGATCGATCAGCGTCCGCGGCGTGTACGTAACATCCGCCAGTAATAATGTCACACCGATTTTCGAGCGCGTCACCGTTAAATTTTTTAATTCCTATACGGGAGCAAGTGGTCAACGTTCAAACACTTATAAACGCGATTCTTAATGAATGTTTCATGCAATTTTCATCGATAAGATGAGTAGGCGCGAGGCACGACTCGTTTTTTGCTGAATCAATATGGGTGCGCGCGAGTGCGCGTTGTTGAAAAATTTTCATTATACGTAGCAAGTGACAAAAGATAAGTCGACGTTTTAGCAATTCATTTTGCATGAAAACTTAACTTTTCTCGATGTAAATGCCAAGAAAAACCTGAGAAATGCAATTCTACATTGAAGAAAAAATGAACATCATACGTCGTTAAAACCGGTTAAAACAGCCTATATCACCCTCCAAACTTTGCGCGACGAAAATAGTGCGTTACTCGCGAATGCAAAACTACCTACAGGGCTTTTTCAAACGCCGTGACTCTCATACCTATGTACAGCACTGCAGAAACACACATATCCACGCGTGCGAGCCATACCAGCATTACCAGCACGTTCTAACGAAGCATATTAAAGGCAGTTGCATAATGCGTTACTTATATATGCGCGGTGTTCGATGCAACAGCAACAACTAGCGCCACCGCACTCTCTGGCGCATGCGGTGCGCGAGGCCTCGAGAAACCCGCCGACGCTATCCTGCACTCTGCGGGCACTATATTTGTGGGTGGATATCATTTTATGTGCTGGTGGTGGTTGATTTTGCGAAATCCTGTGTTATTCTCCAGAGCTGATTTCTAACACTCCTTCCAAACTCGACCTCTGCTGCACTGGAGAGAAATTCGGTGAAATATTTGACCTACCGGTTATTTTCATAAAAGCGTGGAGAAAAAAAAAATTAAAAAATAACACGTCACGTGCACGCCTGTATCTGATGGACTTAACCGAAAATCATTTCGTTTTTTTACAGGATGAAAATATCGCAATTTAATTTGCATGTGCCATCTTTGGGGGGGATTACCGGGAAAACTCTCGGCAGCGACATCTTTTTCAATATTACTGTTTCAAAAGAGCTTATCCGCGAAAATTATTACTGAGCTCTGAGCTACTGTAGTTATCTTCGCATGCATATCTGATTTTTCATGTAAAACCGGTTTCCCTGCTAATTTTTTTTTTTTTTTTTTTTTTTTTTCAACACTTTCTAACGACTGCTGTAGCGTGTTTTAGACGCAAGGTGGAAAGTATTCCGAGTATTGCGGTGCAAGTATCGACGCGATTGCTTCATTATGATTGCGCGAAGCAAAATTCTTTTCTAATCGCCGGTTTTATAGCTACATTCGGAACAGTGCTCTCTATTTTTCTACATGACTATTGTTGTCATGAAAAAAAAGAAGAAAATAAAAATGAACAGTGATAAAACTATTTTAGAAAAGATTCCCAATTTTTTACGAGCGAGAGATTTTCGCTATACGCATATTCAATTTCGCGAGAATTTCGCTCTAAATCATATTAACCGATCGTAAAGTTACCTGCAACAGGCTAAATTTTAATACATTAGCATAAATATAACAAGCGTAAAACCACTGGAGCTTTACGTTTACGCAAAAAAAAAAAAAAAAAAAAAAAAATGACAACGGAAAAAAAAGGGGAAAGAACCAGAGCACCTCCACACACCAACGATTCCCTCCAAAATCGAAAGAACTGGCAGGGAGCAACTGGCAGGTAGCCGCCCTGCAGTCCTTCCGCTCCCCATCCTCATGAATCGTATTAGAGCGAACAACCAAGGCTGCGCCCGAAAAATTTAAGTACTCCCGCAAGCTCACATCGAAAGCTCGTTGGCGCTATTTCGATCGGGAGAAAGAGCCGCAGAACGAGTGAGGAAAAACAAAAAACAAAAAAACTCGCAGCTTAGAGCTGAGTGACGGTGGTACAGGCGAGTGTTGACTTTCAAAGGTACAAAAAAATAAGTGAATAGGAGCGAGAGAGAACGAAAGCGTTTTTTCGGCAGGAGTGTCCTGTTTGCATATATTACTGGCGCACCGTGGCAGGTGGGCAGAACTACACAGTTTACGAGACATTTTAGGTGTATGTGGATATGTATAATCAAAAAATAGAGTATATATCCATAGATATATATATTATGTAGTCCTCGTTTAGCAAGTTTACAGTCATTAGTTATGGAACGTGACTTTTTTTTTTCACTTAAAGATAGAAAACAAGAAGCTTACGACCAATTAATTATGAATGTTCGAAAGGTAACGGCAAATCAGTGTATTCATTTTTGCACCTCGGAGTTGCAAATGTTGTGCGTAATGTTGGAGGAAAATCTTTCTATTTCCCTGTATCCTCAAGAACGTCAGCGTTAATAATTGGTTATACTGAAATCTAAGACGTATTAAAAAAGCTCATCTTGAAAAAAAATTAAAATAAATTCCATTAGAAAATATGAGACTATACAAGCGCTTGTAGACTCTTAGGGAAAAGGCTTCAATTTATACTTGGCGCAGAATAAATGCGAATTTATTGGCCCCTCCCATGTGTGTACATACATATGATCGGGACCTTCACTTCGGCTTAGAAACTTTATTCCTTCCCCCCGCACTTTATACACGCATATTATTTCGACGCCTCGTCCAACCGGTTGTCTCTTCTATATACACAGTATTGCACGTTCGCAAGAGCAGAGCCGTATATTTATACGGTCTTCGTAAGTCGCCAAATCAATTAATATCCTGACCTCTGGTCTCGGCGCACAAATTTACAAAGCCATAGCGACTTTTTTTGTTTCCATCGGCCTTTCCCTCTTTTTGTGTTCATAGGGTCATCACGTGGAGGAGAGAGAGGAAATGAGGTCGCAAGCGGGGAAACAAATTTTTTTTCAAATTTTATTTAAATGTCTACGAGTTGACGGAGGATTCGAGCATCAAGCGATTTTAGAGTCAAGCTACCTCTGCGAAAGGATTCCTCGATGTTTTGGGTAGTTTTGGATTTTACTCGCCGGTGAATTCGAGTCAACTTCGTGAAATATTTAATTTTAATTAGCAAAGGAGCTGGCCTCCCTGAAGGTACAGATGAAATATTTACTCGCAGCGATGCGGCGTCGGTCCGAAATAGTTGACTGGTTGTATACATGTCTGATGAATGAATGAACTTATGGAGAAACAGGGAATTTTTAATTAGATTCTGCATTATAAACATGAAATTAATTACTGGACGGAAATTTGAAATACTAACAGATACTTGTGATGGAAATAAAGTGACGCAAAATCAAACGAATTTTAAACCGGTATTACGCGAGGTATTACGTCTCTCGCGAGTAATTTTGATGTATTAATACTGTTTTTTTACAACCAAAAGATAACCATGAGTAAGTTACAAATGTTTGAAACTGGGCTGAATACCTAATATCAAGAAAAATCATCACTCTTTCGTGAGATTTGTCTTTTGATAGAGATATTTTATCTAATCATTGCTCTATTCTTCCTCACAGTTTTTGGGACATCTTTTTTTAAAATAATTTGTCTAGAATATTGTAATCAGCAATTTTTTTTCACGCGCATACGCTAATAAAATGCACAAATTTATTCACGATTTACGATAAAAAATCATCGCGTCCATCACCCCAAACTAACACTAGTACGCGCGCAACATCGTATTTTTTGATTTTTCATTAAGCGACACGCGTGCGAATCTTTTTTTTTTAATTTATGAGAAAAAGATGCGTAAATTTTCCCGTTTGCTAAGCAAGTACATATATATGTATACACGATGTGTATATTGACGCAGAAAAAAAAAACTTGATGTGCGTATACGTCAAAAGATCAAAAAATGGAGAAAACCAAAAATTGGAAAGACGCGTTTCTGCAGGGGAAACGTCGCCCGAATTCAAAATTATAAAACCTGTTGGGCACTTATTAAGGAGTCATTGTCTTCAGCTTGATCTTGGCAATTTCGTTTGCCCCCTGGCATATTTTATTCTCATTCTGAAAAAAGATATGCTATAAAGAGAGTGGCTACGAAAAAAACATTCAGAGAGAATTATGACTCTGATCTTTCAAGTCATAACTCAGCTCAGAATCAATTTAAAATATTTGCTTTGAAAGAAATCCTCAAGGGCTTGAAATAATTTTCAATATGAGCTTTAGTGAAGTAACAAAAACATCGATAGGATCAAAATTTACGGACATTTCAAGTTTAGGTTGAAAAAACACGATGGTTTCGCCAACTACCAAAATATGCAGAGTTTTGATTTATTTAAAAACTGACAAACAAACATGAAACGATTGGTATATTTTTGACTCAATCAAAGCTTAAATAAAAGCTCCATTAAAGCACAACTAAAATAGATCGAGCCATAATTTTTACTGAGTACGTTTTTCAACGCGGCCACTCTTCTCAGCATATCTCGTCTTTTTAATGAATGAAAATAATGGCTGATGAACCGCAGGGCAAAGCTGAATTGACCTCGGAATTGACGCGACCGTGCCGACGACAATAACTACCCTTAGGAACACGAATGTCAAATTCAGGCGCATAGTCCCACGCAAAAACTCGGCTTTCCAATTTTCGTACAGAATCCCACGTATTCGTGCACCTTTGACCGATCGAGCAGTCCCGTATGTGAAAATCATTCAATAATCCGGTCGCAGTCGTCAGTAATAACAAAGACGGCGCTTTACGTAATTCCCAAGCGTAATGAGGTTCTCCCACGGCCTAGACGTGAAAGTACCCACACGTATAAAATATAAAATACACACACGCACCACGCGCCCCCCCCCCCCCCCTGGTGCGTGCGTAACTGTAAACCCACCTTTTTTCCACATCAACGAGGTAGACAAGCGGCCCTGCGCACACATAAGTAACTGCATGTAACACTCGCCAAAGACTCCGAGGAAGGAAGAGAGAGAGAGAGAGAGTACACCCGCCACTTTTCCCCGTTAGCCCCAGCTTCTCCGTTTTCCTTCTCAGTAGAGGGGCCAGGTAGGTTTCCGTATCCACAGCCGCACCAAAACTTATTCTACGTATTTTTATCTCCTAAACACGATTTTTTTGTAGTGCGAGGCCGAAAAATCCCGGGGTTGAAAGTTATCAATAATTTAAATAAACAATTAAAGAAAATTTGATAAATATATGAATATATGATTATCATCAGTTTTAAACGTAAGTCTAATGTTTTTTGACCTTCCAAACACGATTTTTTAGAGTGCAAGTCTGAAAAAGTCCGGGATTGATTGTTATCAACAATTTACATAAACTAATGAAAACAATTTTATATTTTGGGCACAAAATACATTTATTTAGGATATTTGGCTTATCTTAAGCAAAAAACTCTGTTGCATCTCTGTTAAATCATATATATTCGGAGATTTGCGCGGGATAATGATCGCGTACCGAAAATTCAAAAAATTTCATGATTTTTTCATCTCTTCCATTTTTTTCTGCAAAATTGAAGCATTTTACGAAAAAATCGTTGGAGATTTTTCTGCTAAAAATGAGCCAACTAAACTGAATAATTTTTTTGTTATCAAAGTTGTGAAATTTCTTTAATTGTTTATTTAAATTGTTAATAACATTTAACCCCAGCCTTTTTCGGCCTAGCACCCGAAAAATTGTGTTTAGGAGGTGGAAATACGTATAACAAGCTTTGGTGCGGCCGTGGACATATACTTGATAGGCTACGGAAACATACCGGCGCCCCCCCCCCCCCCCCCCCCCCCCCCCCCCCCGCCCCCCCCCCCCCTCTCTCTCTCTCTCTCTCTCGGATAGTTATCAATCGCCGGTTTTTCGGAAAATTCGCGAGAGTATACGTGTGAGTGAGTATACAGCTATAGCTGCTGCTGAATAATTTACCTACTCAGTCCTTGATGCGAAAGTTCTCGATTTCCATTCTGTTCGTATAGGGCTAGTTAGTCTGTAATCTGTAACTCCTGAGAGCTGCTCTGCGTGTGCATGCATTATAAATTTTCAACTGTATACAGGAAAAGGTTGGGGCCGTTGGAAAGGGGGAGGGGGGGGGGGCATGCAGGAGGGCGATGTAACGTTGGAACAACTGCCGCTGTTTAGTTTGCACGTTGGTTTTGTTTTTTTGTGTAGTTGTTGCACATACGGGACTTTTAGTATTGTTACGCGTTAGATATTCCGGTGTGCACAGTTAGGTGGTGAAAATACGTTATCGCGATGCAAATGAGAGAAGTGGTTGGGCGCGCGCCAATTAGAGGCATGTGTGTGGCTACGAAGTTCTGAATAAAAGAGATGTGTGTGTGCTATCGCATTTAACGCTGATTCTTCTTTTTCCCTTCCTCAACCGTATATTTATGAAGTTTAATACAATTAGCGACTTTTTGTAACGACGCGCAAATATATGAATGATGGCTATCCTTTGTTATAGTGTTGCAGTTTTTTAGAAATATATTGAACACATAAATTGAATTCGTATATTCTCATATTCAATGACAATAACAGATGGGAATGAAAGCGAAACTCAAAATTGAAACACGGCAATGTGTGAAAAAAGTGTTTGTTGCATGTATACAGATGGAGCATTGTCTCTCTTGTTTCGGCTCCGAAAGAGATACGTTTAACAGAAACAAATTGCGACAAGATTGTATATAACTATTTCGATTCATTGTGGATCGAAGAGAGCACTTGCAAACATATTTTTTTGGACTGGACAAATAGTAAACCGCGCAAGTACGTCGCGTTTGAACCTTTTCAACAAAAGGAACCTTCCGCTCTTTCACCTCCAAAGTAGAGCATATTTCCCATCCCCAAAGTATTCTCTGGACGCCTCCTTCACCAGCTTTGACTACATAAAAAAAATAATTCACGTGATCGAGTTCAATGTAAAATACTCTCACACGCGTTTAGCAACGATATTAGAGTTATCCGAGGAGTTATCTCGAGAACGAAATTAAAATTAACATGCACGAGTCCATGTGTAACAACGTTCAAATTGACATCAGTCGGCAGCGGAACAATGAATCTGCTCCGAAAATAATGTTGCCATTGGCAAAAGTCGAATTCTGCAAACGGCGATAAAAAAACGAACGGCAGCACACGTCCGGCAGATAAGTAATCGAGTACAGCATAATAACGATGATAACAAGCACCTATAAAGCAGATCATCAAGGAGCAGGAGGAGGAGGAGGAGGAAGCAAAGAGGAGCGTACAAGACGGCCAGGTATACGGGAGAGCAGTGAAAGAGGAGACTATGCAGAGAATAGGACGGAGGAAATGAGAGGGACGAGAGGGGAAAAAAAAAATACCAAGAGCCTTACCTCGGCGAGGACGAGCAGCAGCAGGAGCAGGAAGCAGGATGCTCGCGAAGCCATGTCCTCTCCTCTGCTCACGCACAGGCGCGTTCACCTCCTCGATAATACACTCTTCTTTCTCCCCGTTCCTCCACCTTCCCTCCTCGCTCCCTCTCCCGCGTGCGCTGCTCCTCTTCCTCGAGAGTTGGAGAGGAGCAATCGAACGAGCCCTCCCTTCGTTCTCTCCCTCTCTCTCTCGCTGTATCTGCGGCACTTTATTTCTGCGCTCAGCCTCTCTTCCTCGCACCTTCCATAATCTTTCCAGCAGCAGCAGCTATAAGCACGACAGCCGCTGTCGTCGTGTCTGTGTGCGTGTGTGTGTGTGTGCGTAGTCTACCTGAGTTTTTTACGCTCACCCACGCGTTATCCCTCGGTCTTTTGAATTCCTCTTTCTCAATACTATTTCATCGATTGTGTGGATCTCTATACTCATTATATTATATTTCTCTTATAATATCTGCAGGCTGCAGACCTTTTGGAACTTGTGCATGCTGCGACTCGCCGACTCGTTGTTCGTCGTATATTACACCTCGGCGTTGGTATTTTATACGGGACCCGATTCTTGCCCCTAATATTTACAATATACTGCACCATCCGGTTTTCTGTATACTTAGGTATGCATACATCATTATAAGTATCCTACTGCTCTGCAGGTCCGTGTATGTATATATATATATTCTCGTTTTATCGTTTGGCTCCTCTTTTTCGTCTGTACATAAGTAAGTACTTGCTACACAGAGCGGCCTGCACGGCAGGTGTTTTTTCTCTTTCACATCCGTATAACGCGCACCCACTGCATTCACGTACTTATAGGTATACCAGGTACACAAAAATACTCGGCGTACGCACGAGTAAGTATCCCGTGATCGTGCGATCCTGCTACTCGACACTCTTTCGTAGTATACGTTCCTCCCGTATTGTTTCAAAATACGAGCCGCCAGAGAGGAGAACCCGAGACGCTCCGCGGCAGAAGCCCAGGCTCCTGCGGCAGATGGACTCGTGCACCTGCGGACGCTGCTCCTGCTGCTGCTGCTGCCGCCCAGCTGCCGTGGCCATGCCTATCTGCACTAGGCGCAGCCGTTGCTCCGTTTCGCCTTGTATTTTCCCTCGGGCGCGGGCATTTTACAACTTCTTCACCGCGGCATTGTTTAATATCATAATTATCTTCTGTTCTACTCAAAGCCCGGAGAGCTTAACACGCTTGGCGGTAATAAAACAGGGCAAGGCTGCCCGACAGCGCGCGTGTGCTTGATGATGATGATGCAGCCTGCTGGAGAGGAGAAAGAAAGTGGAAAGATTATATGTATCATGAATACTACGAGAGTTCTTAAACACCCTATAATATAAGTACCAAAGTACTGCACCGCACCAAACAACTACACGCACACACCTTTTGGCGGGTGATGGCTGCAGATCTGCAGCAGCTGCTTTTGTCTTCAGCCATGCATCACGCGCGCACGCACAAAAAATACTGTTCGCCGTTGATGCTCCTTATTTCCACGCTCTTCCTTCCTTTCTTCCTTTTCCCCTTTGATGATTTTTTGTGTTACAATACTTACACGCCCTTGTATACGTGTGTTATATACAGTGCAGGTAAAAGTTTTCGGAGCAGAGCAGAGCAGACGAAGCACGCAGCCACGCACCAGAGAAACAACACGATATATATGCGTGTGTACACACCAAGACAACTGCAGGACAAGGGTCACAAGGGCCACAAGGGGGGGTCGACGAACGCCTGTGTAGTACGCGCGAGAGCACCTTTATACTAGTAATTTTATTGCATATCGCGGGATAATTTCTCGTCCGGAGCGCCAGTTGTCAGTGTGAATTGGCACGAGGTGGCGAGTTTCGAAAGCTGCGAGGCAGTTCACGTCCTGCCAGCCGATGTCCTGTCCCTCATCATGATCTCAGCTTTGAGTATCAAGTGGCTAGTGTACGGATACTCGTAACATCAATATTTTTCTCAAGTCAACGCGGCAGCACAGCACGAAAACACTGGTGCACTGACAAGTTGACAACTGGGCAGGTACTCCAACTCCCTATAATACGATGAGTGTTGTTGTATGAAAAGGCTTCGAGTTGCTTTCTTCGCGCGACGAAACGTATAATAATTCTCTCTTCTCCTCGCGAACGACACGCTCATTCGCGCTGCTGCGGCTGCACGACGACGACTGATGCAGCTGCAGCCGCCGCGTGCATTATACTTACTTGCTCACGGGCCACGGCTCAGGGCGTCCGTCTGTCCACCAGTCCAGTCGCTCACGCGCGCGCCCGAGCCAGCCAGCCCGAACAACTATACATAAGTACATACTTACCCAGCCATCCCTTGTGTGCTGTTTGTATTGTGTATATAAGTAAGTATATACTTATAGGTGAGTTGCCTTGCCTTTCTCTTTTATTTCCCTTCGTTTTTGCCGTTCGCTCGCACTGTACTTACTTAAGTATATATACTACCGATCACGATCGCCGGATCGGATCGCCGGCATCACCGCACCGACCGACGCTACCACCCGCGTATATGTATGTATATATATATATATATATATATATATATATATATATATGTCAAATATATATATCGCAGATTTTATTGAAAATGGGAGATTGTTGGTAAAGACGCTGTCTGACTTTGTCGCGGTGGGTGAAAAAACCATCAGATATATCGAGACTGCAGCGATCCAGCGATCATGCGATGCATTTGACTCTATAGATACACTGCATATTTTAGCAGATGACTGATAAGGTGATAAGTATGAAGTAATGAGAGCTTATATATAATAATTTATAATAGATGCCGCAGATGGACTTTGACTATCGTGACATCGTGTGATCAAACGTTTGTTTATGTATTATTGATCGTTGTAATTCGTTAATGATAACTGTGTAAGCAAACGTTATCTACTGCGTAGCTCAACTGAGAAGTCCGGCCTTCTTGATTTTTCGAAAAAAATCGTCAATATACCCTACATTGCCCTGAAAAAAAATTTCAGTTGAAACTCTCTAATGTTCCCAAAATTTTTCGAAAGTTTATTACCAATTAGAATTTATAACGATCTTGTTATCTACACGTGCATGTTGACAATAAAAATCCTAATGATCATTAATTTTTAAAGTATAATGCAAGGGTTGAATAAAAAACTCCTTTCATTTGAAATTTTTTTTATTCATTCATCATGCTATTTTCAAAAAACTTTGTATCTTATATGTTGTGGCTTTTTTTTTCTCGGTAAGTGCCTGTTCGTGTTATAAGATTTCTTCATAACTTGAATAATTTGCAAATTTTATTAAAAAGTTTATAATCTTGTAAAAAGTGGCAGTATTAATAACATCTCTTTTTACATTCTTATAGTCGAAAAATATCGCATTTTCTTCCAAACATTGCTTGATGTCAACGTTTCATAATAATTTTCAACAACTCGTGTTCATTCTCGTGCAGCAATCAAATTCCGTGGAATGTAGCAGAATGCATTTGAAAAATATCTATAATCCATTTATTTCACTACAATATACATATTTTGTTTTTGTTGTGTCATTATATACATGAAATATTTCAAAGTATAAAATACTTAGATATAATGGTTTTGTTTATAATACAAATAATGACTATAAAAACATTCTTTGTAATCAGTTTTAATTTTCAATTAACTGAATTAAAAATAATAAGTCAGTGTAAAAAATTATTTGTGTTATAAACAATTGATTGCAACAGCACAGTCTTCTATTGTACATTAAAAGTTAATCAGTTGCAATGAAAAAAAAAAAAAAAAAAAAAACGAAGAAATTATCAAAGCTTTTTATACCGCTTGATAAAATAATATATTTTTTACTTTAAAAAAAAATACCAAAAACA
>JAPYYV010021621.1:0-12787 GCA_030522625.1 Copidosoma aretas
GTATTACTGTTGTGCGATACGCGCTGGGATCTCGCGAGCAGTACAACTGTGCGTAGAATGTACGCGATATCCCGCATAATAATAATAATAATAATAATAATAATAATAATAATAATAATAATAATATAAGAGACATCTCAAAGTCGTTTTTCATACATCGGCTGGATAATAATCACCGTTTCCCGACTAGACCCCGACTTCGATTAAATTACCAGAGCTGGCAGAGGGGAGCACCGATACAACTGATCATACGTCGAGACTAGCTTGGTGTGATCAATTTTAAAGGAAAAAAAAAAAAAACCGTCCAACAGGCAAAAAATAACGCTCGAGTATGGTCCAACGAGGGATGAAATTAAGTGGAACGATCCGAGAATGCGGTAGGGCGCGGTTGATTCCCGACAAACGCGTCCGTCCGTTTGCCCCGAGTTTTTCCGACCCCAGTAGCGACGCGAGCCCTCGTTTCCAGAAACAATCGTGTAATTACCCGTGGATCATCCTCCAGAGGCAGGCGGCATCGATTCAACGGCCGCGCGCGTGCGTCCGACGCAAGCGATTGGGTGAAAGATAAAACACAGCGAAAAGATTGCGCCCCCGTTTCGAGAAAAACTCGCGAGCGGGAGTTTCTTGGAAGTCAATTGCCTGACAATGCAACGAATTCACGCATCGACAGACAACGCGCAGTAGGGATTCCCTTTTACGACGGGACGCGCTCGCGGGCGAGAAAAACAATAAAGCGCTACCCGCGTGATGGCGGCCAACAGCGGCTGTATGTAGCGTTGGCAGTATAGCTTCAGAATGCCGGGAGAGTTCCAGAAACAAATCGGGGATCGCGCTTTAATTTCCGATCGGAAAATAATCAAAGGCTGCCTCGCTCGGCTAGCGGGAATGTAATGTATCTACCAGCTAATAAGCTGGCACTGCTTGGAACGACCCCTAAGCGCTTATATAGTTATATTAAGCTTTCTGATCGGGTCGAGCCCCGTCGGAAGGTGCATCATGGGTCACCGAGTGCTAGAACGTGTACAGGCCCCAACAGTAATATCCTGTCGACGCGTGTGGTGATATAGTCTCTCGGTGTTTGGCCTGGACAATCTCTCCGCCTGTGGTTCCTCTAGAAAGACGAAACTATAGCTACCTGCCTGCGGGATGCATTAAATACAGGTCCGACTGATACCAAGGTCGCGTAAAAGAACGCGCGAAAATTACGACGAGCCATCATCGCTCTGACTATAGTCGCGTCATTTATGCACGGGCACGCGGCTCGAGTCTGTTATATGCACTTGTGTATACATAAAATATGCACAAGCAACTCTCGTCTCTTACTTTCTTCCAAGACCTAATACAATAATAATAATAATAATAATAATAATAATAATAATAATAATAATGATAATAATAATACTAATAATAGTAATCAAAGCAGGAGCAGGTGTGTATATATAGGCTGTACTCACGAGAAATCCCCCTCCGAATGTAGGAGCCTTATCGCTGATGGACCCAAGGTTGTACTCGATCGCAAGTGATTACGGCATAAGCGGGTGCTAGGAGCTTTGCCGTGCGGATAATATGGAGTGGCTTCACGAGAGGCCAATCGGACCGAGATAACGATATCGCCACGCGCTCCAAGTACCGAGAATCGGCAAAGGCTCCGCGATTGCTGTTCGTCGTCTGGATCTACTCGAGCTAATTTGATGGAAATCGAGCGCTCGGGAAATAATGTCAAGTGGCGTTTGATGAATCAAAGGCTGATCGAGCGAGAGACTAACCTATGGATTTGATTTTGTGCGCGACGTTCAGTTGCCCACTGAACAAAACGAAAATACATTCCACACTCGCCTATTGTTTCGCTTCGAAAACTCGTCGACTGTATAACTCTGCTGCGGTTGCAATAATTGGGATACTCCGGCACACTCAGAGCTGTACACTATATATAATGATCTCCGCCGGAGCTTACCAGCGTTTGATGGATGGGAGGTCTACGCCAGAGTAATGGACGAGTGACCAAGTGACATATCAGCTGCAATACCAGCATAATAATAATATGCGCATGGACGTGACGAGATGATGGTAATAACGAATGGGTATCTCTCTGTCCCAGCTTTCAGTTTCAAACGAATCTTCTGTTACGTGCCAATAATACATTGCTCGTGGTTGAAAGAGTTTGACATCGTCAATTAAAAAACGAGCTCTCTTCTGCCCCCGTCTTCTTATCCTAATTAAGCATGTCGCATCTCTCGGCGTTTTTTTTTTTTTTTTTTCTTTTTTTTTTTTCCATTCCCAACATTCCTTTCATTTCCGACCCTCGCGATTCTTGCTTTTTTTTTTTTACAAGCGGCGTGCGCCTATGAAAATCCAGCGCATTCAGCAGGATAATCCGAATGGACGGGTAGCTTTTGGAGTTGAATCGGAAAAAGTTGAGGGAAAGAAAACACAAAAACGCTTCCGCACAAACGGCCACTCCGAATCGGCTCGTACAGTGGGAGCCCGCCGAAAGCTCGGGACGCCGGAACGAGGAGCTTGCAGGGCTCGAGTGTGGATCGTTAACGAATCTTCGGATGGAGCAACGGGGACAGATTGCACGATTATGGACCAGTAGAGCAGTTCAGCAACCACGAAAAGACGGGGCCTTTCAATCGAGCGGCGTAACTATATACAAGCACATGGCTCCTCGACGAGGACGCTTCGCGGGCCGGTAATTAACGCCTCGCGCATCAGATGCTGTCGGAAGGGAGCTTCTCCGCAGGAGAGAGTAGAATAGAGAGAAAGAGGGTGTACAGTGCTTACGCAACTGCCTCGCTGAATGTCATCATCTTCATCATCGTTACTATTGCTGTTGCTGTTATTATCGGTCAGCATCAACTTGTCGGGCCTGAAGTAGCGGCGAAGCACCGCTCGACTCAAGGGCTCGCCTGCACGAATAATATTCTGTATAGACAGAGAGGCGGCTTGGAATTCGCGGCAAGGAGATATAGGTACAACCTACGGGGAGCGAGGGACGATGCGTTATCCGCCGAGAAAGTGATAGAGTCCACGCGCTGTATGTATATGTGTGAACCGAGCTGCGCGACGTCCATGAATATAATATACTATGCACGCGTCGCGCACTGACTGGACTATCCATCTCGGCTTCCGGCTTCTCCGCGTCCTTCCTTCCACACGGTGTCCTTTTCCCTTTTCCGATTTAATCGACTCCCCCGGCCCCTGCATGTTGTGCGTCCGAGCTGCACGACCTTCGATCGCGTGATCATCACCTCTGGCTCGGCCATCATCCCCGCAATGCAGCTTTCTTTTATTTTGTCTTCCTTCAAGATTTTCGTTTTAAAAATTCTAATTACACCCCGAGGCTATTCGCAAATATTATTTCGTTCGAGCAGTTTTGCCGAGGAAAAAAGAGACAACGCTCCCGGCGAAGGAGAACACGAAAGCTTTCCGAGCTTCCCCTTGAATAATAGAATATTGCGAAAAGGCGAGCGGGGAGACGAGGCCGCGGCGACTGAATTACAGGAGCAGTGCAGAACAGCTCCTTCAGCGCAAACAGTACAGTACGCGAGAGGAGCGAAACGTCCGGAGAGATGAATAATATCGAGAGCCGGGAATATACGCGGAGGCGAGGGCGTGCCTGTATATATACGTCTGCTATAAGCCGGTACGCCCTGCTGTTTGCGCTGTGCCTTGTCAGGGTCTCCCGGTGCTCTGCTGGAAAAGTCGAGAAACAAATACGGGCGACGAAGCGCCACCGCGAGTCTCTCTCTCTCTCCCGTCAGAAATCTCTTGCATCGATTGTCTTCCCTATCACGAATGTACCTCTCAGCGGTCGTCGTTCTGTAGAATTTCATACTGTACATTATGCACTTGCCTTTTTTTTTTTTTTTTTTTTTTCTAGTACTTTTTATTTCCCGAAGTAAGTTAAAGTTCCTTACAAGGTACAGTGATCGTAGCGCTAAAGTTAAGCGATACCCTATATAATTATAACGTGGGATACTGACTGCATTTAAAAAAAAAAAATTGATTCCAAGAAACACAATGTATGTAGGAACAACAACAACAACAGCAAAAATCATGGTAACGTCGTATCGGAGGGGAGTAAGTGCTTTTCCTTTCAACCTCGAAGAGCACGTAAAGTAAAAAAGTACAAAAGAAACATCCGTGGGCATATATATGTATACCTACTCACATGAATATAATGTATATGTACAGTACAGCACGTGGTGGTATACTCGCTCATTGTTTCTAATAAGTTACAGCCAAGCTGCACGGAACACCGCTTATTAGCACTCGGCTAAACGTAATTACCCCATCGCACTTCGATGCGTGACCGCGATCTGCTCCCCTTGCGTATAATAGTACATACATACGCACTCCGTATCTCGTCCCTATCCGTGCAGGCTCCTCCTTATTAATACAAGATGCCTATCGGAGCACCCAAGTATACACACCGAATCGACACGCGTTCGGCGTCCGTTTGTGCACTGGTCAAAGAAACGGAGGGCATTAAAATTTTACAACTATACCTCGGGAAGCAGTGGCCATATACACACCTTACCTTACCTTTCCCTTTTCCGCCTCGGGTCTTTCGTCAAGCCAGCCGCACATCCGCCGGAAGCGGGAACTTTTTCTGGCCCCACGCGCGCTCCCTCGGCCATTACACTTACTTATCTGCCGGCGCTTTTCTTTCTCTCCTTCCCTACGGCAGAGTCACTTATTCGTCTACTTCTTTCTCGGGCTCTAATCTTTCCCGACGGAGAGAAAGACCCCGGCGCGATTGCGCAACTTTTATCCGGCCGGAATCATTTACTTGCACACGTATATCCTACAGCTGGACTCCCCCACTTTGAGTAATCGTCCTTGGGTTAATAGAGTCCCAATTTTGCTCGGAATGCGCGGTAAACGTAAAATTGATGTAGCTTCTTTGTAAAAATCGCTCTCTCTATATTTCGAGCTCTGTGTACTGTTTTACGAGGTACGCCGACGTTGTATAAAAGTCGATTTTTCCCTATTGAATTCGTTTCACTAATATTCACTTGCCAGCCTTGTACAGCACGTTACATTGGAGTATAGGCTTAGATTACGAAGCCAACGTTGAAATTTGGTCCAGGTGATTTTCGGGTCAGTTATGAGAGTTGAAAATTCTAAAATTACAAGTAGCCTCGTTTCCTCGAAATATTGTTCGAACTTTGACTTGGGGGAAAAAAAAGAAATGAAAAAATGAACGATAAAAAGGGCGGGTGGAATGCAGGACGGGTCAACAAAGAATGAGAAAAAAAGAGACCGATGGGCGCCTGTCGAATGAAAATATTCCACGATCAGTTAAAGAAGGGAGTTAATTAGCAAAGTCCGAAGAGAAGAGGAGCCTGCCTCTTGCAAGCCCAAAGTTACACACACTCTCCCGCCCTACTCCTCCTCCTCCTCTACCTGTACCTTTAGTTTCCTAAAGTTTTTATAGTTTGCACGAGTTTCTACGAGTGCTAACTTCGTTTAAAGTTTCGCCTGGCCCGATTTTATTTTCTCAAGATGCAGCGACCATATGGAATATTGAAGGGGTTACGTTTTAATTGTACGACTGAACCGTTCCCCTGCTGATTAAAAATTTCAGCGATCCGGCGCTTTTATACCAGCATTTTTAAAACTCGTTCGTTAGATGTTTTTTTTTTTTTTTTTTTTTTTTTTTTTTTTTTTTTTTTGTTTCTTTCTTATATCGATCGCTCTTTTTTTCAACCGCACCGTACCATACCTAAGAATGAACGAACACTGTGCCTGCAATGCACTGAATCCTCATTATCCGCTATCGATATCCATTGAAGATAGCTGGGACGTATTAAATTTTTGCGATCGAAAATTCTCCCGCAGTGTTATACATCACTAGAGCTGAATAGAATAGAATAGAATGGAATACAATATCGTTGTGTAGCGGACTTTTTTTTTGTTTAGTCATAAAACTAATAAATTGTTTAAAAGATACTATTTACTTCATAGATAAAAGCGTTTCGGCTAAAAATATCTTAAATTTTCAACTTTTTGGCATGGTTGTAGCGAAAGAGTTCAACACGTCTGAAAACCGGAGTAGAAACAGTCGAGTTAGGTAAGACGAGCCATCAGAGGGTGGCGATTATATGTTAGGCAAAACGAAGTAGAAACAGTCGAGTTAGGCAAGTCGAGCCATCGACAAGCTGAGCCATTATAGAAAAAACGAAGTAGAAATAGTCGAGTTAAGTAAGACGAGTCATCGACAAGCGGAGACATTATATACAAAAGAAACAGTCGAGTTAGGTAAGACGAGCCATCGGAGGGTGGCGATTATATATTGGGCAAAACGAAGTATATGCAGTCGAATGAGGTAAGACGAGTTATTGACAAGCGGAGACATTATATACAAAACAAAGTAGAAATAGTCGAGTTAGGTAAGACGAGCCATTTACACGCGGTGGCAGTAGGCAAAACGAAGTAGCTACAGTCGAGTTAGGTAAGACAAGCAATCGATAAACAGAACGAATAGGTATGTTTAATTTAGCTACCGTGGTCGATTAGGTCGAACCCGCTCCCATGTAAATACATATCTGTCTTTAAGGTCTGTCGATGAATATAGATATACATTTACATGGGTGCGGGTTCGACCAGATCGACCACGGTCGCTAATTTGAACATACCTATTGTAGTCAAAACGAAGTAGTAACAGTCGAGTTAGGTAAGACAAGCAATCGACAAGCGGACACATTGCAGACAAAACAAAATAGAAACAGTCGAGTTAGACGAGCTATCGACGCACGAAGAAATTATAGTGTGTCCTAACTTTATGTGTATTTGGATTGTACGGATTTAAATATAAGTGCACCATATCGCATTGTTATCATTGATATGCATGTCTGTGTCGGAACAAAATTCGTCAGAAAATCCAAGAGTCAGTTAAAAATCCGAAAGAAATCCGAGTAAATCGCGCACTCACGGGTCGATAGGGATATGAATGTCGGCGGTGCGGTGAAATTCCTCCTCGCTTATTGGTTCCATTATAGACAAAGCCGCGATCCCGATTTGATCCCGGTTTTCCTCGATTCCTCCACCTCACTCCCCAACTTTGGCGCCACGATCCACCTCTCGCCCACCTTCTTCTCCCGAGATTTTTAAAACCGCAACGTGAGTGGATATTTATATTTTTATGTAGGCACCCGAGGCTGGCCAAAAAAACAAAAAAGGATATCATACCCATGGAAGAGCTAGGAACGCGGCCTCGTGCGACCAGATGGTAGCCGATAGGACCATACCACAAACGCGCCACTATAAATCTCGCGTGCACAGCAGCGCCGGCGGGGACGTTTGCGAGGAGGCGATGGAGAGATTGAATCTTCGACCCCCGACCCCCAGGCCTTTCTTCCTCTTGTTCTGCCCCCGTGGAATTTAGCAGCCCTCATGTACGTCCCCCTCAGTCTGTTTCTGCTACTGTGCAGCTCGCGACCTCTCGCGAATTTTAATGATCGGCTGTATGCACACGACCATCACGGGACAATGGGAAACTACGCGCGCCCGTGGCGAGTAGGTGGCCTGCTTTCGTTCCTATGTACAAGCCAGAGAGAAATGATAGCCGATATAAACCGGTGCTCCGTTAAAATTTGCTCATTCGTGCGGGTATCACGGCCTCGCGGGGCCAAGCCAAACGAGAGCGACGTCGGCGCAGAGAGAAATGGGTGTTTGTGACTCTATGGAGTCTCCGAGGACTTTGGCCCGTTGGGCCGGTCAGGCTGTAACTGCGATGGCACGCCAAACGACGCCCGCAGTGGGAAACACAGTGCCGGTCGGGTCAGCGACACTCGAGCGCGACGATAATTGCGAGTAACTAGCCGTCCGAACGGCCCGCCCCGTCCGTCCCCTCGATACTCGGGTTGCCCGTTCTGCCGCAGTATGCAGTTTCGTCTTCGGCGTCGGCTGCACTACCGCTGTGCGGGGCACATTAAGGTAACTGGCGAAAACGAGCGAAACGAGCGAGCGCTCGTGCACTTGATATGTTATTGTACCTGCAACGCGACCGACGAACTTTTGCAAACTCGGGTCTTACGAGATCCGGGGCAATGGAATTGTTTTCAAACGTGTTGGTCGATAAAACGAGATGAATGGGCACGCGCTTCGTTGGGTCAGGTCAGAACGGAGCTATAGCGGGTACTCGAGGGGCAAAATTAACAAACGTCCATGGAGCAATAACCATCATCGTCGTCGTCGTCGCTCGCTGCCGCCACAGGCGCCCCCGCGGCTATTATACTATCGCTCCCCGAGCAAAGTTTATCGGACCGGCCCAGCAGCCGGTGATCGTCGCCGGGAGGAGACAAAACCCCCTCCCCGACCCCCTCACATATTCTGAAACCAAGAGCGAGTACCATACAACGCGCACGTATATAACCCCCTCCCCGATCCTTTGATCAGACCTGACTGCTGCTGTTGCGAGTAGTGTGCGGCATGGAGAGGGAGAGGTGCAGATTGCAGAGGGGCCATTTGACGAGCTCGGAAGGACAAGGCCGCCCGGTGGGAATTCGAGAGCAGTGTACAAGACAGGAGGTAGCTGCCGCGGGGAGAGTTAACCAACTGTGCCTGCACCTCGGTTCTCCTCCTCCTACCTACTGTGACAGCGCCGGTAATGACAGCCACTCTCTCTCTCTCTCTCCTATGTCTCCGCTGGTCCTGCACTCGTGTGATACAGAGAGAGACACGTCAGCACCCACTCTTGCCCCCCTGCTTGCGTTTTTTTTTGCCCCCGTACCTGCGTATAATCATTCCCAGCGGCAAGGTCGGCTACTCGCGAAATCGGTCAGCCGACGGGGAGGCAGAATACAGGCACTCGCGCGACGACTCGCCGAGGGGGTATTATATTAGGTACGTAACTCCTCCTTTGGCCCTTTTCTCTAATTCAAAGCACACGCGTTTCAGGCGGACGCTTTTTCCTCCACGGGCCCCCTCCGGCATCCCTCGAGTACGCACGAGAGTACGCACGCGGAGGAAAAAAACTTTTTAATTGGATCCTTACCCTCTTCTTTTCTCCGGTTTTTATTTTATTTCATTTTTTTCCCCGCCCGCTCCGTCTTCCGTTTTTCGACCCCGCATAAAAAGACACGCGCACGCGCACACGTAAGGACGAAGGGAGGGCTGAATTTTTAATTACGTTCTTTAATTACCCCCCTGGCAGAGCTCCCCCCCACTCCCACTTGATGTTTGACGCAGGGGTTATTCTCGCTGCAGGGGTGGAGGGTAGGAGGGAGATATTAAACGAGAGCGCATTCTCCGCTCCGCCGGCGATTATCGGGAGGCGCAAAGTTCGGGGGAGGAAATTCGAGAAGCATGAGCCTCCGACTCGTCGTTTTTTCTCGCTCCGCGCAAGCTCTCGTTGAACCTCTCCTCGTGGGGGAAGGAAAACGCCCCGATGAATGCAGGGGAGAGAGATTCGCGGGGGAGTAAATAGGTACGGAGAGGCGCGACGACGGCCGATAGTTAATAAACGATTTCTCGTCCCGGTAACCGGCGAGACAGGCGGGGTTTTAATTTCCTAATTGATTTCGGCGCAACTGCGGAATATTAATTTCGAGCGAGAAAAAGCTCACCCAACGCCGGGAAGATAAAACGAGAAAGAACGAGCGTTGGGGGAGGGGGATAGGAGGTTAGCCGGACGTGGTCGGAGTTTGAGATTTTTCGCCGGGCTCAATTAACGGCCCTGCCAGCGCGGGCTCGTTTGCATAAAATATGCGACGGCCCGACCCCGCCAAGTTAACCGGCCTCCTCTTCTTCTTCATCTTCCGTACGTCCACGCATATACGCAGAGGCGGCTCCCGGAGGGCCGCGCGAAAATCATCGGCTCGCGCTTATCTGGTACGTAATGTATGCGCACCTAGCGTGGAAAAAAATATTCTGAAATCTCGCTGGCGACAGGAAAGTAGGGCGACACAATATATACGTATGATCGTACCTTGCAAGCAGAGGTGCAGTATTCCGCTGCAGGCACTTCCTATATATATATATATATATATATATATATATATTCCTCATCCGCCTAAACAAGTCGGTCGCCGCTACTTCACGATGGCCCAACGAAAGCTCGCACCCCCTTGTACTTCCGGCTTTTCTCCTTCGCTGAACGCCTGTACAGAGTAGTAAACTGAAACAAGCGCCCCCCCGATAGAACTAGAAACAGGGAGTATGACGCGCTCGACTCCACTGCAGGCATACACAGGCGGCTGGAATATATGCGCCTTCCCCATTCTCTCTCCGATGCTATTCGCGAGACACCGCGACACAGAAAAGTCAGTCGTCGCGCCGGACGAATGCCAACGCGCGCAATGAGCGCTAAACTTTTATCGCTTCGCACGACGTGCACGCGTGAACACCCGTGAACACCCGAGCTGAAGAGTGTTCTATACACGTCCTGCATCTCTCATCGACTAATACGAGGAGAGGTTTGAGGCGGAGTTCACGGGGAAAGGCGTATACGGAGCGAGATAATAATTCAGTACGCCCAACAGCAGCACGCGCACTTCGAAGCAGCAGAGTTGTACGTATAACGCTATACGTGTAATTACGCGTGTACGCGGAGCACGTTGGCAACCCAGCTGCGAGAATTGAGCAGAACCACCGGGGCGTAAGGAAAGACACTGGAGCCTAATATCCTTACGCCTGCTTTTCGCCCCCCCCCCCCCCCCCCCCCCCGGCCCCCCAGTTCCCCCCCGGCTGATGAAGCGCGCGACCGAGAAATCGCGAATATTCGTCCCAATATTAAATACCTCGACCAGCCGCACGTTATACAAGTACGCGTATGATTTAATTAAACGCTCGTTCGAGCGATAAGCAGCGGGATGCTGCGAGCGCCGAGAGCAGCTGGCTGACCGTAAATACGGACGAGTCGGAAAGGAGCGGCGGGGGTGGGGGGAGTTTCGTCGCAAAGTGTGAATTTAATATACCTGTAGCGCTGATCGAGCAAAAATTCCCGCGGCCGACGAATGGCTCGTCGGGCGAGGGAACAAAAAAAGTACACCGGACGAGAGGGGAGGAAGCAGGGGTTTGTGACAAACAAAAAAAAGGCACGGGCACACGCGACGGAGGGGTATGCGTGTGCGAAGAGGGATTTGGCCGGCTGCCAATATTTGCCGGGGCAAAAGAGGTTGAAGGGACAAAACAACAACAACAACAACAACAACACCGATGTGCAATAGACGGCAGGTGGTGGCGAGGGCATCCGCGGGTCGTTCGAATTTTTTCATACGTATTATGAGACTCTGCACCCGATGGCGTAACGGTAACGCGAGACTTGCTCGCTGGAAAAATCTCCCGGCCTGTGCGTGCCAGGTATAGTGCAGGGATATAAATACGTACGGGGGGGGGAAACTCTAGCTAACCACCCTCCCCCTTCCCCTCAAATCAGATAGAATCATACACGAGAACGGCCATTTGGGGATGAAAAATGTCAACATCTCGTTCCGTACCTGCTATTTCTTCGCTGATTTACAATGTGCGCCGACTCCAACCAAGTGTTTTACGTAATTTACGAATTTTGATCTTTTTGCTCGTATCCACGGTGCCAAAGAAAAGGGTATTACTATGTTTTTCTTTTCTTTGCTTTGTTATCTATATTTTGATCATACATTAATTTCGTGTTTATTTTTAACTTTGTAATTCAACTCCTCAAATTTAATGTAGCGAATAACTTTTCCGATTACATTCAATAACAACCAAAACTACAGCGACCCTCCGTCCCCGTCAATTACAAGGGTGGAACAGTCGACTCGTAAATGTTTGCCCAGGCTACCGTGGACTACCTCAGCCTGAAATAAATACCCTGACTCTTTCCCGTCCGGTCGCTGATTTTTCCCGGGCCAACCCAACGAAAGAACCCCGTAAAAGGTACACAGCGGCCAGATACCGAGAACCCGCCGTGCATCCCTGGACAGGTATACGGGCGTGCGCGTGCCAGCGCGCGGCAAACGAACCGAACGAACGTTCAGCACGCGACGAAATCGGAGGAGGAGAGGCGAGGGGAGCGCGTGAGAGCCAGCTCTTAGGGAAGGGGGGAGGGGGCAGAGGAGCGGGTAATGCGATCACGATTTTCCGCGTTCGATTAGCGAGCGCGCCTCCGACCCATCCTCCGGGATCTCCCTTCTCTCTCTTCCGAGTCGAGGAGCGCCCGCCTGAAACTTCGTGTCTCGCGGGTAGGCGGGCATATATGTATATATACGGTTAGCTCGCCCCGCGACATTCGCCCGCGCGGATATGATCCTGACAGTTTCGCAGTTAATTGCCCCCGATGAGTCACGAACTTATCGTTTTTTTCCCTCCCGTTGCTGTACCGTTGCGCCGGCCGCGAGATTGTTTTAATAGCGCCGGGCATCGCCGCTATCTATATACAGGCCCTCTACCCCACCCCCGTGTGTGTGTACACACTCTTTAGCAGCCGGTTTTCCCGCCAATCGTCCAATATGTATGAGGTATCTTTGAGCGTGACATTCAAATCGTCGAGGCGGGGGAGGAACGCCCGCTCCGTTCGGCCCCTGACTTTTTTGGAGTAGCGGGACTGCGAAGCCGAGGCTCAGGTAAGACTGATTTCCTCGCTGCCCGGCAGTATGGTATACAACGTGGAGGGAGGCACGCGAGCTCGTACGGCCAGTATAATATACATCGGGGGAGGGGGGGGGGGGGGCCGCGGGGGCGGGAGGGAGGGGAAGGGGGGGGGGGGGGGGGGGGGGGGGGGGGGGGGGGATGTTCGGACCGTCGCGTCGAGTGTGAGAAAAGCCCTCGGGCCGTACATCATCGGTGGCGCCACAGAGCG
>JAPYYV010021627.1:0-31096 GCA_030522625.1 Copidosoma aretas
GGGGTCGTCTCCCCCCCCCCCCCCCCCCCCCCCCCCCCGAGCAGCCGGCGGCGCTTTGGGCTCCCTCGTTCTTTGGACTCTTCTTTTTCGACGGCCTGACAACTGTGCGTCGGCGGTCGTGTTGGCGCATATTGCACGTAAGGAGGAGATCGTGAGTTTCTGGGCGAGGTGTGGGACGGGGCACTTGTGTTATCTGGTTTTCGGGATTACGGTGCGGCGCTGTAATTTATACGTATTGTTTACTCGATAGGGTCGTTGGGTGAAGGGGGATGAAAAGAGGGGGGGGGGGTCTTGTGTTAAAATTCAACAAGCGAGTTCATTGGTGTTGTTAGGTTGTCGCTATCGGGTCTAAATTACTCTTTGTTCCGACAAGCAATGTTTCATCAACTGTTGAGGCTTCTCCAGTGTTTAAGTCTTCTTTAAAGAGTATTTTATGCTTAACCCTCGATTCAATACTATTCTCTTGTGGAATTCATCCATGCGATTCTCACATGCTCAATCTGTATTGGAAATTTGAACAGTGGTCATATCGGACAAAGTGGCTTCAAAGTCCTGATATGTATAACTTTGTACTTAATTTTAACTAAAATCTTTACTGATGATTGCACTGTTTACTGTCCAAACGGTAAATTTTTCTATTCTGCTAAACTGCCACTAGATTACTATACAACTCAGTAACTTTACAGGAATCCCAATATTATTTCATAGTTTCTTCTTCACACTACGCATCATTGGAATTCATACTCTGTGACTTACCCAGAAAAGCTCAAAATATACAGGAACGTAGAAGAATCGAAACGAGTAGGAAGAATTTCTAATGTCCTGTTCTCGATCGTTTACTGAACTCATCAGTGCGGCCAGGAGATAAAGATCACAGTATGGTAGGTGTTTCATTTGAATTGAACCAAAGTCAAGTATTTTTTCTGCTCTCTTTGATTTCCGTTCTTCTCTGCATATTCCAAGCTGTCATGGGTATGTTATTAGGTATAGATTTGTATAATAAGCGCAGAACTTCTAAGAGCGCAGAATACGTAGAACCTCTAAGACCATTTTCAAGATAAATTCAATCCATAGCGTTGTCATGAAGATTTACAGGAAACTACAATACCCAGACACCAGTCGTTTCATCGGTCTTTGACAAAGATACATCCGATCGTGCGTCTCATTCATCCTGCACCGCTAATAACCGCATCCAAATATCATCATTCAAGAACCGTTCCCGAGTCCCTCACGTGTCCATTCACTCCCCGCCAGAGTACTAATTTGATATTCCAGCCCACATCCCGCGCGCGCCGAGGGGAAAGATCAACGTCCCGCGAATTTCCATCGATCGCGCGCCACCGCCCGTCTATTAACCTCACCCATGTGTGCTGCTGCTGCTGCTATAGCGGTGCAGCGGTACACCCTGTACAAAGACCGACGTCCAAGTATTTAAACCACCCCAAGTATCCTCGTCGGCCGGGGAGAATATTCACGTGCCGCGTGTATACCTTTGCGTACTTGCTCGACGGCCCAGCGTGTGTGCATACTACGTAATTCAAGCGGGCAACTTTAATGAGGATAGATTGCCCCCGCGCAAAGTAGCTTCCGGGGCTATTACCTACGCTTGTACATATATATACGTACACGTACGATCCGCGCCCCCCCCCCCCCCACGTACAAAATGTAAATATGTCGTGTATCAGCGGAGGAGCAGTGCCCGTATCGTATCGTACGCGGCCACTCGTGAGTTTCGTGACTCGGTGCTAGCTCGTCCTCCAGTGGCCCCTTCCTTTTTATGGATTGATGATTGAAAGTCACGGAAATTAACGAGCGCGTGATTATACCTTGGATAGCGCATCGTACGGTTCTCCGAGCGGTAGGTGACTTGGCGCCACAAAGGCCGGGGCAACGATTGTAATATCATTTCACGGGCCTGAGCTCCTCGAGAGCCGACAGCGCGAACAGGTACGTCGTTACCATAATAATTGGGGGCACGTAGAACCGGCCGACAATGGAATATCACCGTAACGCGTCCGACGCAACGGGCCGCTTGGCTGGGCTTCGAGCGTCCGGGAAGGGTGGGGCTCTCATTGAATATTAGCGCTTGAAACGTAGAACGTGACCCCGTCTCGCTCTCTCTTCCGTACACACCCAAAGTGCTTGCGTGTACGGAATTGGCTTTTATTTGTGGTTTGGATAAGATCGGGGTTGTTTATTATTACGTACATTTTTGAATCTACTCTCGCTGAGTGGAATTCACGTGATTAGTAGCAAAAGATGTTGACTTGGCTATCATTGTTGCACACATGCAGTGATACCTTCATTGTCATTGATTTTCTATGTTGTATCTGAGTGTGTCAGAATATCGAATCCTTAGAGTTTTTGCAATTCTGGGGAGCGAATAATCGATCATGTGGAATTTTTAGATACCATATCAACGGATTTGGCTGAATTATTTCATAGGAAGAACCATGAAGAATTATCAAGAAGCTAAAAGGCTTTGGTGAAGATGATCAATTATTGTTTGCGTGGATGATTTGGATCTCGTCTCGGGAAAAGAAGCTATGATGTTAAAATCAGAAAATAATTCGCAGATTTACTTTTTCCAACTCTGGGGATCCCTTACCATACTCTGATTTTGTTCGTCTCGTAAACCCATAAATGTATGGAAAATCTTACTGAACACTAGAATTATCTTTGCTACGCAGGTACTATTGAAGTGTTCTTCAAGATTAATCGTCCAAATAACAAAGGTTCCCTTAAAAATAGGTATAGACTTTTTTTTTGGCACACATAAAATGGTATGCTACTAAATATTAATTAATAAGTCTCTGCAACATTTTCAGCGAGCAACGGAGACATGTAGAGTAAAATGTATCAAGACAAAATTTACAGTACTAAACATCTATCAATGACCTTGGTATTATCATAACAGAGAAAACTACGTTCCACTTCCTCTTCGATGTATCCTAGTAGCTAGAGCTTATCCAATGCATAATTCGTTAATTGGACAGCTAGACATATTTATGATTCCAGTAAAATAACCCTACCTCCTGCATGCTTTTCTAATTAGATCTATTTCAAGTAGTACAATCAATACAATGAGCAAACTCAATCCATCTACAGTATAGAATTATAAGAGTGCTAAGTCATAACGATGATAATATTACCATTACTGGAGCATCGAGAGTCTCGGTGTTATGTTTGAAACTTCGTCCGTGATTCGACCTCGAATAACGTTTTCCAAGTGGCCGGTTTTATAAAAATAAAGATGCAATAGTCCAACAAATGACCTTTCACGCACGATTGTAAAAACGGGCGTCTCTTCAAAACCTCAGTAAGATCGTTAATTTCTTTTTCACGCGATAGCAAAACACAAATCCAATTTTTTCCCATCAGCATCATCCACTTCAAAACAATGAAAAATCCCCAAGTGATGAATAACGCCCGAACGATCACTCATCGAGTCAGCATCCCCGTCGTTTCAATCTTCATCTCACGCATAAATTAATACAGACGCTGCTCGCAAGATTGATTACTCGAAAATTGACGTTTCATGAATCGCCAGGAATCCCCCCCCCCCCCCCCCCCCACCCCCCACCCCCGCGGGCCCCCGAACCACGTGGGGATCGGGAGCGAGGGGATATGTCGCAGCCCGAGCGAGATAATACCTCGCGTAATACATCGATGGCGAAAGGAAACCAAAACAGCTTTCGCGCCCTTTGTCGCCGCGTCGCCCTCGATAGCTTTTATTTCGAGATCGACAGCATTGTACGCCGTCCCTGTAACCCGCGCGGCTACACACACACGCGCGAGTATAGATACACATCATCGGCCAGCCCGATCTCCCCGTGCGCAGCCTCGGTGGTGGCCACTATCGGGTTTGAGCCCGTGCCGATGCTGCCACTGTAGCGAAGATTACAGCTGTGCGCGTACGCGTCCGGCCCCGCATCCACGGGCATTAACTTTGATGAGTCATTCCCTCCGCTTTAAGCTTCCCTTTGCGCGTATGCGTACGTGTGAGAGTGTGGGGTTGGGGGAAGCTTTTAAATTCCGAAAGTAAGCGCTTAAAAAGGCTCGCCGGGCACAATGGGCGAGCGCAGGTAGGTATAGGTACGAGTGGCGTGTGCATAGAAGCAGTGCAGTAGTAATAGCAGTCGGGCTGGGGGGGGGGGGGGGGGGGGGGATTACCGGGCCCCGGCTTTTTCGATACGCCATTAGCGCGAAAACGCCCGGGAAACGCTTCCAGCCGGCTCCTCTGCCCGCTTTTGCCGATTCGCGCTCGGAGACTGCCTTTTTGATGGATCGCGCCCCGGTGCGGTGGTCCTTTGGCAGGAGAAGCGAGCGCCGGGAGTGTTTTTCGTTAATGAAATTCGGGATGCCCCCCTCGCTCTCTTTCCGGTTTTTTTTTTTTGTTTGTTTCTTTTTTGGAGGACTCTGGGGATTCTTTGAGGATTTTTGTTTGTTTTTTTCAGTGAAGGAAAATTGAAAATCAATGCAGAGGATTGCGATGAAAGCGAGCTCTCGCGAATACTGCGGGGGAGAGGCTATGGTAGGTTTGACGTCAAAGGCGGGTGTAAATAAATCGTTGCTTTTAGGTTGCGCTTTGAGCGCGGGTAGTCTATTTGCGTGGTTGTCGGGATTGAAGTTTGTTTTGGTTATTCGTAAGCTATAGGATTGTTATTTTACATATTTATCATTATCACATTATTGTGAAAAATCATGAATGAAAATTCTAACAAGTTGAGCCTATTATTGTGCACTATTATAAACAATTGTGTAAATCCTTCCTTGAATAACAATATTAATTTAATTATTGGAATGTTGATTAGGAACCTATTCACGTAATGATTCCTCATATTTTCAACTTTGCATGATAAATTTTGAATAGTACGGTGACTAATGCAATTTTCTTTTCCAGGTAGGTGGCAAAAACTATCGTCCTATGGGATACTTTTCAACCCCTTAAAATGTACGTATGAAAACTGAAATTAAGTAACTCTTACACAACTTGCAACTAGAAATTTATCAACCTATTGAACATCGTTGATAATATTGCCTATAATATTTAACTACTAAACTCACAGAGAACTTATACGATTAAGATTGTTATACAATTTTTAGTCAGCACGAACATTCGCATCAGTCTCATTATTCTTTTTCTTGATTAATTTTACCCATGATTATCGTCCATTGACAATTTTTTAACCCTTACCACAAATTATAATTAAGTTCTTACCGCCCCTTTTAAAAGATAATCGTCAATTTGATTTGCACCTAAAAAACAAGTGCATGCGCCCCTTGTGGTGAAAGGACGAATCCACTCGTTAGCAACAGACATCAGATAATCCCAAAACAACAGTATGCATGTACTACGTATACTGTTTAAAATATCGTTACCCCATTGCATATGGTGCTTTAAATTTCGAAGTGAAACCAAGTAAAGATTCATGCAAATTAACTTTCTTTGAAAAACTTCAGCCTCGCGAAAGTATTCCAAGAGTCACGACTTCGTCCATCAGTAGGTTAGTGGAATCGCTCCACGTATTCAGAACATCTAGAAGTTCACTTTTCAGTGTGGTGCTACCAGCACGTGCTCGACATACCTACGTAGCAACTGTATAGCGTAGGTACAGGTATGCTAAGCACTTGGGGTGATCCGACCCAACTGATAAACGTATTATAGCAAAGCCCAACGTTTTTGTAACCAGGTAGCCTTAGACTTGAACGAGATCTTCCTTGACGATTTAAAGCAACAAGGTGTGCACTCGATGATTGAGATGTTAAACAACTTACACAGTCGAGGATCAACTGATGTCCATCACCGATAAGTAATTTCGTTCTTTCTCTACCAAAGGACGTCTGAGTTTGTCTTCGGATAGGAAAAACGTACATGCGTACAATCCACATCGCGCCTTACGGGTGGCAATTCTGATCCACGCATCCCCGTAACCCAGTTCGCACTGAAAAAGTAGGCAAAACCCGCCGCAACGCGAACACTCGCTTGGTCCTGAAATTCCCGGGCGACCGAAAATCGTCACCCCCTCCTCCACCGCTCGCGAGGCATTTACTTTGCATAATACCGCCGGGCGCGGGGAATCCGACTTTCTCATTTCCACTAAATCTAAAATTTCGCTCTGCCAAAATAAGAAACAGCCCCCCCCCCCTTCCTCCCCCGAAGAATAAGCCTCAGAGTCGGAGCGAGCGCTCGAGAAGCCCCGCGTACACGGGAGCGCGGTATTCGGCAGCCCCCCTGCTCGACTTGTATAAAACGTACTTTGCGGCGGAATCCTCTTTTATCGGGGCAAGCCGGTCGGCCTGTTTGCGCGGGCACACATACACGGGGACGCCGGAATCTTATTATGCAAATAAAAGAAGTGGGGGCGGGAAAAAGAAAATACGGACAACGCGGCGCCATATACACACATGTGTGTGAGTGAAGGGGGGGGGGGGGTATATGCGGGTTACGGGAAAGTTTCATGCATGAATTTTCGCGGCTTAGAACGTGAGGGGTGTGAGTTCTGGTGTACTGTAAACAGGAGAAGCTGGAAAGAAGGGGGGACGAGTAGTCGCTCGGTGGGTGAGCAACTGTTATTATTTGGACGTGTGTTGTTACGCGTGCGAGTGCGCGATGTGTGAGCGAGGGAAAACTAGAAAGGCTGGAGAGAGAGAGAGAGGGAGGGAGTAATAGCGAATCGAGGAGAGATGGGACGAGAGAAGTAAACAGAAGAAGCCGTACAAAAAGGCGCGGTGCGCCACGCGAAGCATCGAAGAAAGCGGGCGCATGCGGGCGATCGGTAATAGACGACGGAGAACCCATGCACGGCATCGGTATATGGGAATGTTTTCGAAAATACGTGAGTTGGAGGAAAGTAGAGTCAGGGACAATGGCTTTTGAATGGCACATCTATTTCAAGGACTTGGAAGCTAGCGTCCTGTGGGTAGTAGTTGGATTTGACTTTGTTTTGCTTACCCTGAAAAGATTTTGTTAAGAAAATAGATGGCGCAAAATGTTATGGTTCTACTCTTTTCGTTGTGACTTGACTTCGAATAAAGTTACAGCATCTTCCAAGAAAATCCTTGAAGAAAGTTTTAATTTGGGCCTCTTCGTAAGTTGAATACTTTTAATTGGGTTTAAAATTGTGAACAATTTATATTGATAATGAGTAAAACGAAGAATTATCGTTTTTTTTTTAAACTCGCATACCACTTCAAGTCGTAAGTAATTATTAAGTTTAGGAACTTTTTACCGCCTGTGCACACTGATCTTCTGAAGAAGGACTAAACGTTTGTTGCTAAAACCGAGGATCTATTTTGTCCAACATAACTCTCAACTGGTCCATCTTCTTTGGAAACCGGACATTAACGTTCAACTCCTAACACTCAGTGTTGCTCGTATCGAGTTTTGATATGGTTCCAGTATCAGCATTCGATCACAATCGGATTCTGAAATACCATGACAATGATTTTACCAAGAAAGTCGAATCATGTATCTTTTTGCACAGTCAAAATGAAGCTATGCCATGGAGCAAACGAAAGAGCAAGCTTGGAACAATGTCTTCCCCACTCAACACAGGCTCAAGAGTCCGGATTGTACACGCGCCTCGCAAAAGCCTTTGTCTCCATCGATGCGAGCCCCCCCTATTCCCCGATTTTTCGAAGACCTCGTCGTATATGTACACCCCCACACCCACTAACTACCCCCAAGAAACAAGTGGCACGAGAAATAAACTATTCAACGGGTAAGTATTAGGTGGCAGCGAAGGGGGAGGGGGGGGAGAAGGCTCGCGCTCGCTCGGTACGCACACCCACCCCCGCACGCAGCTACGAGGACGCCCCCGGCATCTAATCCGGGCCGCAGGCATCGCGCATCTGTCGGGCCGGCTCTCATGAAATATTCCTCCTCCGTGTGATGTTGTCCCTTAGGTGGTGCGCCTCCCCACAGGGTGTCATGCCGAAGGCCTACAGGGGGGGCCCGTATACGCGCGCGGTCAGTCACGCGCGTCGAATTGGAAGCCTAAACAGATTACGCGCTGATTGGCTGCTGCTTCTTCCTCTTCTACGGTGCCCGGAGTGACTGGGGGGGGGCTCCGTTTCGATTATTCCCGCGCTCGTTTCGTTCGAACCCTTCGCTGAAATTAACATCCAAATTGCGATCCGAATCTGGGCGCTTGTGTTTCTTCTTTCTTTCGTTCCTCGTTTTTCCCCCCTTGTTTCGCTGATTCGTTATTTATTAATGAATGCGGTGGGGCTCATGATGATGTTGTTGTTGTAGTTGGGACCGCTGATGTGGCGGGGACGCTGAATATTTAATGGGCTCTTGCTTGGGACGTTACTGCTACAACATGGTGGAGGGGGGGGTTAAGTTCTGTTCGACGGGGGGTCGGGGTTGATTTTGCGAAAATTTGCGGGATTGTACATTATAGTTCTGGGTGGGAGGTGGTCGCTTGTAATTGAATGAGCGAATATAAGAGAGATTCTGCGGAAAATTACATATATGTTTTGCTCGATGTAATAGAGGATGGTTTAAAACATTAATTAGCTTCTAGATAAATGAACTAAGGGCTGCGGGACGAGTAAGGTCTTTTTTTTTTTTAACCAAGCGATTGCCAGTACAAGACTACAAGCATGTCACATAAGACTTTCAGAGATACTTTAATTTGAAATTTTGTTTCAACAAATTTTCATACATATCTCAATTATTTAACAGATGACTTTTAATACGATTTCTCTCTTGCATAAGCACAAGGATCGATTTAATGTCCTTGAAAATAACTTTATGTTTTTTGCGTTCAATTACGAGTTGAAATTACGAGTCGCAAATTTTTCCTAATTGCTCAAAGTGAGCTGATTTTTTTCAAATCCCGTGATAGAATTTTAAGCTCACGAATTTTTACTCCATCTGTCAGCAGTTCCTCTTTTTCCGCATCACCTCTTGAAACGTCCTAATTACTCCAATTTAATTTAACATTAAGATCAAGAGTCTCGAGATGAGCTCAATTAAACTAAATTACACTAATTGCGAGGACGAGGCAATTTTTTTGTAGCACGCCGCTTTTAATCTCATTAGCTCTCTAGTGTTCACGACCCACGAGTAAACATAAATGCAGGATGGAAATATTTTTCGAGATCATAAGTACCGAATTACGTCGGCGGAAATAAATTAAGGTAACTAATTTACGTTTCATTGATTGGAACATCTTTGGTCTGCTTCAGCAAAAATAACACTCTGAAAGCGTCACCAATTTACGGGGAAAGGTACAGTCAGAGATCAATTTGTTACAATGAACAAAATATGTTACCTAGTAATATTCGTTCAATTTATTAACATAATATATTAATAGTTAACCTTCCACAAGGAAGGTCCGAGCATAATGAACGTTACTGATAAGAGAAAAAGAATTACCGCTAACAAGATTACAATCGAACAATGCTCGTGAAAGATGAAAAAAAAGAGAGGGCGTTCAAACGCACTGATAAGGAGGATTACTAGCATGCAAGTCCGCTTACTGATTGTTAATGAACGTAAATGTAAATACAAGCATGTACTGATGGATTTATTCATGAATTCTTTACACGTAGTATATTTGTCCATAAGTGTCAGTTGTTAAAAAATATGAATAATATCAAAATCTGGTACACATACGTTATAATCATGATAGCCATAGTAGTTATGTATAATAATAATCCTGACAGTAATAATAATATAACTTCATTCTAAATTCCATATTAAATTAGTTGTTAAGAAAATGTTTCTGAGGCATCAGAGTTTCTGCTCGCTCTCAAAAGAATTATACTTGTGAAACTGGTAACTACGCATGTAGTGTTAAATATTAACGATAGCGGATATAAATACTTTACGAAATTTTTTATTTTAATTTTTAAAATCGATTGACGGTTTGCAAAATAATTGGTGTGAAAGAAAATTAACGACTGTCTATTTTATCTTCGCATCATGAGCCAGATCACAATCAATTATGTGTTTCTTTTTATTTTGGTTTTAAGAAAATACAAAAATTCGCCAACTTCAATGCCATGAGTTTTATGGTAAATGATTTGTTAAGGCCTTATAATAAATCCAAACCGTAATTGTATAATTTTTAGAACAAGATGATACTCATTACATTAATCTCGCTATCTCACTCAAATTCAAACTAGTCATGTCTGATGCATCGTTTTTGGAATAAAATAAATATGTTCTCATTAGGGAAGTACTAGAAACTCTAACTTCATTTTAGACCCTATCAAGCACATGCGCCAAGCATTAGAGTATCAGCTAGATTCCCGTAAGAAAGTGTGACGTTCAATGTGAATTTGCTGTTTCCTATATTTTCACGTATGCAAATATTCTTCGAGTTTCGTATTGATTTATTCAATGAGTAGAGTAACGTGCACTGTGTATCACAATATTTCACTACGTGAATTGTGTGCTATTTTGGCAGTCGACTCTCAAACTGTATCCACCCTCCAACGTAATCCAGCAACGATGAAACGCTAAAAATCTGATCAAACCTCTCCCTCGCAATCGAACAATCCTCCCACCCTCTTCCCCAACAATCCCATTGCGTACACACACACACACATAACGACGACACCACCCTATTCTCAAACTTCGAATCAGCGATCCGCGAAACAGAAGAGAGAAAGCGAAAAAGGGGGCCAGCAGCAGCAGCAGAACGTCGAGAGCGCGAAATTACCGCGCTAATGAAAAAAAGGCCAGTTAAAAAACTTAATAAAATCCAGTCGTGCGGATCGGCTTTGAAGACCCCAAGCAGGGGGGGGGGGGGAAGCTGCCGCTGGAGATGAAAAAACTTTGGCCCGAGCGCGAATTTTAATTTTTCACACTCTACCCGCCACCGCCCGCGCCGCGCCGGAGCTTCCGACTCCCGCGCGTGCCTTCCCGCTCTCCCCCACCCCCACCCCCTGTCTCTCTTTTATTGCACGCCTACACATGACCGTCCCCAGCCCTTGGTGCAGGCGACAGATGTGCCGCCGCCGCGTACTGATTTGCCGTCCTCCACCCGCTTTTTGTGTCGCCGCTACTTTTTTTCGATAAACGGACCGTGAAGCGGCAGAGAGGGCGCTAGGTATGCGTTTAATGGCCGTCTCCGGAGATCCCGGCGAAATTCCGGGAGGGCGAAACTGTGCGCCCGTCCCACGACCTTCGTAATGACGCTCCTGCAGTTAACCACCCCTCGAGAGCCGGGCGCTCTTTGGGGGAGAGAATTACAGGGAGCGTGTTGGGGGGGGGGGGGGGGACTTTTGGCCGGGGGCGGGGGGACAGGAGGGGGGCGGGGGGGGGGGGGGGTGGGGGGGGGATGCTAGGGGAAGGACGTGCGCGTGGGGTTATTGTTCGTATAGTGGCGGACGTCCGGCTGCGGGTACGTGGGATCGAAATTATCGTGAGGTACAATTACCAAGAGTGTGTGGAGCGATTGCAAAAAAAGACACCTAAACTGTCGGCTAGCGCGGGAAATCGATTGATATTGGCGAGGGGCAAAGCGAGTAAGGTGAATTTGCCTGTCATGAGACACCTATTTGTAAATAATAATCATATGTTTAGCTGAACGAAAAAAATGAATTCAAGCTTCATTGGTAGAAATACGTATGTGAACAAATAATACGTTTGCGAAACCCTATCGTATAATTGGTGCGATTGAAAACATAACCTCCATTATGTGATGCTCCTATGAGACGAATTGTAATCGATCGTATTACGTATCCCTAATAGAACGGGTTAATATATATATGTATAAAGTGTGTAAATTAATAGGTATAGTTGCATGCAGTATGGATGATACTTTAGAAATGAATTCGTTTTCGCTAGTGCACATTTGAATAACATGTGTGTCTCAGAAATGGGTGCTGTCTCATGACAGAAGACCCAAATCGTTTTTTCAGCTATCTTATGAGGATCATTTTCATCGTGTCAACATTTATTTATAAATGTATGTTCTTGAGTCCAAATATGATTTAAAAATTATAATAATATTCAGAAAAGTCTATCGCTTCTAGTGATACCCAAACTTGACGAATTTCAGTTTATGCCGACTATAAATTGATTTTAATGGAAACTATAGTGCCAGAAAATGTCACACGGTAGGCGACTTAGCTCCAAGTTCTTCAAAATTAGCGCTGCAGTTGTTTAAAAAAGTCCGAAGTTTGTCAATTTCATAATGTTTACTGCATTACCTAAAAAAAATTAAATCTCATTCGTATTGGGGCATCAGCATAGGGCAATTTTTGCCTGTCTCAGTTCCGGGTGGTTTTCAAGTACATTGAATTTTTGGTACCAAAAAAAAACAGTCCGTAACTAATTGTGTTCTATTACGTCAAATTATAAGTTTTAAACATTCAAATTAGAAACAATGGAATCCTGATGAAAATTTCAACGTCACGAACGATCATGTAACCTCTACAATATGTAAATCCCGTGTGTTTCAAATGGTTGTTTCGGTTTAGGCAATCATGGTTTCAATTTTTCACGCAAAAACAAGCGCACTAAGAACACACCTTTTTAATATAGAGCTTTTAAAAATTCAACGTATGATTTTGACCGAATTACCTTCGAAATCGATGATTAAATATTGAATTTGCGGTATCCAACGATATTTGCCATAATAATACGACGAGTGGATACAAATTGAGTTTGTTAATACGTGTCAGGCTCCGAGAGTCGGCTTCAACTTTTCTTGTCAGATCACAAATTTTGCTTCTTTTAAAGACCAAAGTTGTCATGGTCGCTCATTGAAATGAGGTTACAAGCCGAGTTATTACACCGAAATAAATATCGACTGATTTCCGACGAGTGGAACGTAATTCAGAAATAGTTTGGCTTTGCTGACAACTGTCAGAGCTGTTTGCCAACGTCCTCATTAGCGTTTGACTTTGAGCAGATGGATCGTCATAAATTAATTGATTTCTTGGCTATGAACTTTATTTTGATGAGTCATAAGCCCTTTGCAAACTATGAACATGTAAAATCAATTAATGGAATACTAACGTATAATGTTCAAAGATGCTGTACTGATAAGCCACGCAACGGAGCCTCGTTAGTCCATCTCAAACCAGGATATTCGTATTTTAGTGAAATACTTTATTTAAATACGGTTATTTAGTATTTAAATCACCATGACTAAAGTTGAGACAAAGTATTTCATAGTATTTCGACTCGGTCAAATCCAGCCTGACTCTGTCAATGACCCACATATTTTTCGATATACTTTTTGGAGACTCTCGTGGTCTCAAAAGAAAAAAAATTAACACCGTTCTCCTCAATGTTCTGGAATACAGCCTGGGAAAAGTATAAAGTTTTTATAACTGGATAATAAATTATCATTTTCTGTCATTGTTTATTCATCGTATCTTTGTTTATAAATCGTGAAGGTTTGGAAGCTGGTGGTTATAAGATTGACGCGTATCTCCAACCCACAATCAAAGAGAAAAAAATGAATTTCAGATAAAGCTCTTTACCTTCTAGCTTAATAAGACTTCTGCTTGTTTCGAAATCTTGAAAGGCTCTTTCTTGTACCATTTAGTTTGAAAAGGCTCTCTGTTGCCTCGACACCTGAAAATTCTCTTTTTTGCCTTTTCGTTTGAAAAGGCCTTCCTTTGAAGTGTATTTCTCAAGAGACTCTTTTTTGCTCTAACCTGACGAAATATATACCCGCTCTCATTTTGCAGCTGTATATAGACATTGTGACAAAATTTAGTGCAGGTTTGGGTCACCGGTCATATATATGGTTATATACAAATATAGACTTATTTGAGCACAAGCTGGTACATAAACTGTCACTTAGGAGTGAAACCCGTAAAATTTTTAAATATCTACTCACAACCTGCAGATGCTTTCCCCGTTACAGAAATGGATAGGAACATTGTAAATTCAGAGAAGGAAGTAGTCACGAAATCGACACATTGATTATTTTCCTCGAGATGGATTTGAAAGCTTTGCTTTTCACTGTCCTTTTGTTAAAAACATATTGAAAACGCGCTCGGAGCACCGTTATGAAAAAGATAGATTTTCTAGAAATTGCTTCAACACGTCAAGTTCAACGCAGATAGCCTTCGCTTTGAGAAGTATTACAATGCAGTTCAAAGTTGTCGCCTTTCTTCGATTTTTATTTTGGATGAAATGTGTTTTCGTACCGTATTCCCAAACAAAAAATCATTTGATAAATCCGAGTTGATACAAAACATCGGTAAAAGCTCTCACTAGGAATCGGAGTGGTTTAGAGTGTTCAATTTCCAAAATGTATTCTTCTCTCACTTATTTGTACAGAAGCCATAAACAGAGAATTAAATTTTTTGAGCACTTATGGAAAGGTTGAGTTTTAGTTAATGTCATCGACAAGTATTCGTTAGATTCAGAATACTTAACATTTGACAATATTCTATTCATTCTTACACCTCATTTTTACTCACAAACCCTTCATTTATCACGAATGATATGAAATTACTTGCTTGTCTTTAATCCATTTTGAAGAGATGATTAAAATATGTTCTGTCCCTTGGCATAGTCAGTGAAGCATTTAGTTATTGTTCGGTACAGTATTTTTTATGACTAAGTATCAGACATTTTGTTATCACTGAAAAAATTGTATGAAGAAGCTCATGGTTAATCAGCCAGTTGAACACGAGAGAAGTACTCAAAACAACAATACATCACAAGCCCACATTGATTTCTTGACTGCTGTCGCCAAATTCTTACAGATCACGAATCCTTTTTGGTTCTAAGTCTCGTTCTTAATTCCGCAATCAATGGAACTTTCTAGGATACGAGTGATTCTTCATACTTCCGTGCGCGTGATGATTCTTGATAAACCGACCTACAAAAAAGCGGGAAATCACAAATTCGCAAAAACAGCACAGCATACTCCAGGTGCATGTTATTTTGGAACGCAGGATGCGAATCCTGAACCCACATTGCTCCCGCCCGAACGCAACTGCCCAAGCAGAGGGATCATCATCACGAAAACGTCAAAAGCTGTACAACACTGAATCTCAAAGCTGTTCGATTCAATCGGAGTTTGATTTTTTTCTCACTCGTTCTTCTCGCGTTCATAAAACTCCTGGAACCAGTCGAACCGAAGATTCGTCCTCGGTAACCCCTACTATGTCCAGCACTCCTCTGCGATCGATAAGTGCAAGCATCCTACCACGCGCGTTCCTCAGTCGCGCGACACACAGCACCGAAGCGGCAGTGCGCGCTCGCCCCCGAGCTGCGATCCAAGTGTCCGATTCACGCGTCCCCCCCACCCAGCAGTCTTCCCGAGCGCGCGCTTGTGCCACCACCCCCTGGATCAGTCGCTCGATGACAGCTGGGCAAGGTACAACCTTGGGGGGGTGGGGGCTGTATACGCTTCTTCCAAGCGCATCTGCATCGAAATCCAAGTACACCCGCGCGACTCGTCCCTCCGCGCTGCGCATCGTACGGCACGAGAATCTAATAACACGGGGCTCGATATCCAGCACAGCGCCGACCACCACAATCACGAGTAACTGCCGGTCTTGGAGCCTCCTGGCGCACCCTTCCACCGGCCTCCCTCTGCTCCCCCCCTACATGCGTGCGGCGGGAGGCGGCATCGTGCATCGGGAATCATGGCCCGCGAGGGGGATGATACCAAAGCGCGCGAGCGAAAAATTCGACGCCCCCGTGTACGGTACGCGCGCGCGTGACGAATCGCCACGGCGAGTACATACACGCGCGCACACACGATGGTCCCCTTCGCGCGCTTATAACGGACCGCCGAAGGATGTAATTTCGATGGGTATCGGGGGGGGGGGGGGGGGGGGGGGGGGGCGCTTCGGGCCCCCGCGGGGGGGGGGTTGCGGGAAAAGGGGGGGGGGGGGGGGGGGGGGCGTGGCGGGGTGGCGCGCGGGTTCGGAGCTTGAGCTTTTACTCGTGGTTTTCGCACTTGCCGAGGTGTGGGAAAAACCTGGGATGAACTGTGATTGCATTGGTCGTGCAACGATTTCCGACACACATTGTTGAGATCGTGTTTCTTTGATCATTAATTACTCGACCCATTAACGTACATAGGTATGAGATTTGATCTCATCTCAAGTGAGGATGCAACAAGTGACAATATAATTCCAAGTTTCAATGTTGACGTATTTTATAAACTATAACCAGAAAGGTATAATAGAATCGTTTGTTGCGAAAAATAATATTCTTCTCTTGTTTCGGTCCAATTATTCATAATGAGAGATTGAAAGACAACGCCTCTATGAAATTCTGTAGATCATTATTCTCATTTACTCGCTGATGAAAGCTGTTATCCAACATATTTAAATATGCTCTCGTTAGTGCCTCTTATTGATAATCGACGCTGCAGTTTCGCAACAATCATGTATTTAAATTGAATAGAAAATTTATGGAAAAAATATTCATGAATTTCAATATTCACTCAAAGCTGTTGGAAATGTTTCCATCATCGCACACCATTATTGCATGCTGAAATATAATATTTCAACCAATTTGTGTGGCGTTTATATAGATTGAAACTCTCGTTATGATTTTAAAAAGAGCATATCATATAATCCTCTTGATGCACACACATTAACATAAGAACACTCCGAATATTAAAATGGTTTATCTCTAAATTGGGAAATACCTGCTTCAAGTACTTGAGCCGATCGAGTTTCATCGAATTTTTGCGGAAAAAATTACCTTCTAGTTATAAAGTTGGTTTTTTTTTTTATTATTAATTCAAAGTACAGGCTCTCATAGCCCAATTAGGTCGCTTATATGAAAATACCTGGTGTGGTTATCGATAGAAATACCGGGAGTGTTTAAAGTCTTACCACCAGGTACGGACGCCAGCTTGGAATTCCATCGAGTATTCATTCAAGCACTCTGCCTGATTAATAAAACTTAAATTTCGTAGCTCCCAGTACCAGCATATTTTCGGTCGTTACGCGGAAACTGTTATCTAATATAAATTCTTCGTCATCGATAAGAAGAGCCTACTGCATCCAGCGAGGGGCTGATCCCTGTTACGTGCGAGGTCCAATTACTTCAGATTTGCTATAATCAGTGATTTAAAAATGATTTCATAAAGATTTCAATTGTGACTCGCCTTTTTGGTTCCAGATATGATATTTATTGCGTCTTTCAGTAATTACGGAATAAAATATACATACAAAAATTGATGACTTCGACTCTAGTATTCATTATGTATTCAAGATCCAGACGCTCATGGATTTCACGGGTCTCATTATTTTCGGATGCAGTTTGATAAAATTCTCTAGTTTACAGATTCCAATGAAAAGAACAAAAATCGAAGATTCGGCTCGCGCATGAAAAACGCATGAAAAACACCAACTACCCGAGAAAGCATGTAAGCCTCGGTGAGCCCCGGCTCGGCCGAACTGGCCGTACGTCTATAGGTACGTGTACGTACCTGACCCCGCGACCTTCGATAAATAATCGCCGATGCGTGGACTCTTCCCGGGCAGCTTCTAATCTCGAAACGGCATCAAATTATCCGAGCCAACCACACGCGAGTGCACAGATCAGCCCAACCCTCCCGCGAACCCCCCAAAGAGGAGAAAAACGGAGGTTAAGGAGCATGAGGGGGGGGGGGGGGGGGGGGGACTGCACCCCCACCCAAATCCACCCCCCCGGGAGGGCCGACTACTCGCCAATTTCCAAAGTCACATGGAGCCCACCCCTCTGCCCCCCCGCAACTACGGGAAGGGGGGCTAGATGAATTAAGATAAGCAGCTCGATTATAATTAATCCCAGAGAGGGCAAACGAGCTACTCCGTGGATATATATAGTGGGGACGGCGGGCGTCATAGCTGGATCTGTGCACGCTGCGTGCTAGCCCTCTCTTATCTGGGCGGATTCGCTCGGGTGGCTTTTACGTGTATTATAGGTGTAGTTGTGTGTGTAGTGGACGCCAAAAAGAGCGGGAGAAGGCCTGCTCTTATGGGGACAGTGAGCGTTGCAACGGCTGAGGGAGAGATTTTGCGAATGATAAGTTTCGTTGGCAGTATTGCCCACAGTTACGCAGCGCTATAGCGAGAAGATAGGGGGGGGGGGGGGAATACTAGCTGCCATGGCAGGTTTGCTTTTGGAATTCTCCGGGAGTACCTGTACGGGGAAGTACAGTTCGCGTGTAGCACCAGTGTTCAACGGCAGGTGCTCCGTTTGAAAACTCCACCGGGGCGAAATTGCTCGGCTCGCCCTCTCCGTCCTTTGTCTCGCTATTCCCCCCCCCTCCCCTCCCCCCAACTCCTCCCGCTTCCGTTCTGCCCGGAGCTGACGCCCCGTGTTTTATTTAACGATATAATCTACGTCTTTACGACGCGACCCGCTCGGCCTTTCGTTTTTGCCCTCCCAATCTACTTTTTTCGCCCCTTTCGCTCTACTCGATATTGTATATCGCGAAAATTCCCGGGTGTACGGAACGCGCGCTCGTTTTACGCGCTCCCTTTGCCCCCACCCCCCCCCCTCCTGGTGCTCGCTGCGAATATTATGTGCACGTATAGTGCGAGAGCCAGGGGCCTGGCTGCTCGCCTGTTGGTTTTTGGTGGGTGAATTTTTTTCTTTTTTTTTTTGTGTTTTTTTCTTTTTTCGCTCTTTCATCTTGCCCCAGCCTGGTTTTTTTCAGGTCAGCGAGTTAATTTGTTCCGCGTACGCTTTTTTAACGCTCGTGAGAGCGAGTTGGTTATTTTTGCGAAAAGAGAGAATCAGGAGAGCGGGGTGCCTGTTGGAGGGGTGGATTTTTTTTTCTTATTCACTTGGTGATTATCTTCACAGTCTCCAGTCATTATGAGATCGCAAAGTGTTTCTCTGTTCGGATGTATCAACCTTTTGCGGGTTAATTCTTCCTTTAACTTGCTACCGTTGTATCTTGAGATCTGAAACACCTGGTTGGATGATTTTTTTTCTTAGTTTATGGATCTTAAACTTTTTAAACCGATGTAAAGAGGAGAACATAACGTTTTCAATAATAATTGATCTTCTTTATTACTATAAACCCGTGTAATTCGGATGAATTCGGGTATCCGTGTTTTTACCTAAAAATCGTGAATAAGTCCATCAAAATGATTGGAAAATGGATGAAAAAAGTACCAAAATTTTAGTTGAAACACTGCTCTCCGAATTTTTCGTACTACGAGGTGCAAATTGTGATCATTGCTTTTGCCCTCAAAAGTTGTAACAATCACAGTGGGCCCGTCTCTCGTACTTATTCCACTACCATGTTTGATAAAATTGTGACGCTTGGAGAAAAAAGAGCCGACAATCTCTCCTTGACCATACACGCGAGCGTTGGTCGGAGTCCAACGAAACTCGTCCCGCGCACGAAAATACTAAAAAAGCCACCTGCATTTCGGTCAAAGCGTACGAGCGCCCGCTGCGTACGACCCGTCCCCTCCAACACGTTTCCCCGACCCCTCCGACAGCCGCGTACCGTACAGCAGCGGCTTCGCGCCGCGCGTCCTCCACCCCCCCCCGGAGCGGCTTCCCCGAAGCGGACGCGTGTCGCGCAGCGCACATCGTGCTCGCCGGACAAGGGGTGCCCACCCTCTTCTGCTGCTGCTGCTGCCGGTGCGTTACACTCGTCGCGCGTCGGCGTACGATCCGCACGGCACAACCCCGTCTCCTCCTCCGATGCTCGATGCCCCCGCGCGTTTTCGCGCCGCCTTTTCTCGGCCACCCGGCGGCAGCCGCGTCATACGCGCATCGCGAGACGAGCGCTTGCGCCGCCAAACGAAATCAGGCTCCGATGTAGCGCCTCTCCCCGAGTGGCGAGCCGGGGCGCGCCTCTGCGTCGTCTCTCTGTATCATATCGGGGTGTATATTACACGACAAATTGCATTCTGCCGCACGAGAGCGCGGCTCGCTCTACTCGTTGTGCATCATACGCGCGTGCGTGATGGAATATAGAGAGGTGCAAGGGATGGTTTGCTGATCGGCTCACACTAGCGCGTCCGTCCGGTAGAGAGCGCGCGTTGAAAATGGGGGACGGTGCTGCTGCTGCTGCTGGTACTGCGGTGAGCTTGCACGCGCGTGTCTCGGGGTGCGTTCGATCTGTATCGCTCGCTCGTGCTATCGTCGCTCGTCGTCGTTCGGTCGCTCCTATGTGCATAATATATCTCAGTGTATCCACAAAGTAGACAAAGAGCAGGGGAAATGTGTACCGAAACGAGGGAGCGATCGAGCGATGAGCGACGGATAACGAAAACTATGTGACGATGTGAGTCCAACGCGCCTATCGGAGTATGATTGTGGTGCCGTGGGGAGGACGACTGCGGTGCTTGGTTACGGGATGGGGAGTCAACAACGGAATACAAAAATAGTGAGGGAGGTCGTGTTTGCAATAGCAGTAGTCCGGATCTGCCCTTCGGGCGGTATTTTTTCGGGTTGGGATATCACTGAAGTATCTTCCATACAACTTTAGCTTGTATTTTAGAGTCTTTGTTTACTGTGTCTCATCATAGGGTGGATAAAAGAATTATGTCACTCGCGACATGCAGCTCTTACCCTCGGCTACTTTTACCGGCCTCGAGCGCGGGTACGGTCCTCCAGTCGGGCGACGAAGCAGCTTTTTTGGACTCTCGTAGCTGAACACCTGTTCGCGACCCAATGAGAAAAGCCCTAGCTGACCCAGGCGGACTTTGAGGCACGCGTTGCACGGCCGGAGCAAGCGATTCTGGTGTTTTGTAGCGCAAAGGCACAAGTTTACGTGACGGAATTTCAAATTGCGGGTGTCAACTTGTTACATGCCGTGTAATGCATCGTGGGTTGGTTGGTTCTCTACTGGTATACGTACAGTTCTCCGTGACTGTTTTGCAGTCGGGGTAGCTTTGATTACGTGCACAGGATAAGAGAACAAAATTGACCCAACGAAACTTGTAAGAAATGAGGCACTCGGAGAGAACTGGCAAACTTTTTTTTTTCCACCCATCGTGTGGGACACTGTTACCCAACGACATACACATTATCGTACTTTGGTTGATTTTGATGTGAAAAAAGATTCGTGAAAAAATTGTAAGCGTACGCTTTCACGAATCAATTAAAAAGTAGAAGGAAAGGATTGTTGTATAAGTAGTTGACAGAAGCAGATATTGCCAGAGCATTCAGTTCAGAACATCGTGCGAAATTGTAAACTCACGCACGATCATTAATTATTCATGTGAACCAATAATTTTCTTCTTCTTAGTTTATGTATAATAGCGTGACTTCGGATCTTTTTTCATTTCAATGTATTGAGCGCTTAAATATTTGCCTGTTATGGTAAAAAAGAGCATCGTGTGAAATATTCAGTAGAAACAGCCAAGTGTGGTAAGACGAGCCATCGACAGGTGGAGAGATTAAAGTATCATGACATAACCTACATTTAAATTATGTGATTTTCATGTTTAAAAATAGGTTGAAAATCCATCAAAAAATATACCCATTCCCATCTCAGACGGAGAGACGAAGCAGGCCTTTCATTAAAAGCGTGTAAAAATTGTATTTCCGCTGCATGACGACGCAAAAATCGTTAGCTTTTGTCGAACATACATACGCTTGCAGAGATGCCTGGGTGAGCTCCAGACCAGGATTCTTTAGTAAAAAAACAGGTGTTCTACTCCCGGAGCCCCCCTACCTCCCCCCCCCACCCCGCCCACGCTCACGCACCCCGCTCAATTGGCACTGGCTTTATACGTCGATTTTTCTTTATCTGGCTCTTGGAAAAGAACAATAAACTTGTTTTCTTGTGTTACGAGGATTTGAAAAAAAAAAACAAAAAAAACAACGTATGCTCGCGTGCAAGTTTCACGTTTTACGGGCACTAAAAACTTTTGTTTACCCCACTTAACCGAGGAGATTTCCGACATTGCATTTTTGTATGAAATAGGTGAAAAAATACTTACGAGCAGTCTGATTCTCTATCATTCAGATTCTTCTGAATCTGAAGTACACCAGTTCATTGGTGCTGGATTATTAAATTAAAATTCGATTCAATCGGAGTTCGATCAAGAATTTGAAATATTTATTCAACTTATTCGTATTGATTTATTTTAATCGTTAATTTAAATAAGTTTTGGTAAATAATTCAATTTCCATTCTTCATTAAAATACGAATCGGCCAAGAATTCAATTTCATTTGTAAATAGAATGTTAAACAAGACGCCCTTTTCTTCAAATTTCAAGAAAAAAAAGCGAACAAAAGTGTAGTTCAGGAGGGATTTTACAACGCAAATTTATTTATTGGATAACTTAAATAGCTTGCAACTAAAAATAGACTTATTTGTTGAAAGTGAAAAAAATTTTTATCCTGAATCTGAAAATCCAAAATCCCATCTTCCTTCCAAGCCGAGTCGTTCCCCCCCTCGTTGTAATAATTCATCACGATTTCTCCTCCAGCCGACAATACACACGCACCAATAGCAATTAGCATTTCTCATGAAAAAATCTATTTGCTCCGTCAGATAGCTTATCAAAAAATATTAAACACGTATTTTTTCTTTTTTCTCGTAAACAAAAAATGATGTAGATAGAGCACATCGGAGATCAGGAGTGGGAGGAGGTGATGACGTCAGATAGACACAAAATCGTGCATGAATTGTACATCTTTTTGACGTCATCACCTCCCACTCCTGATCTTTGATGTGCTCTATCCCCATCATTTTTTGTTTACAACAAAAAAGAAAGAGTACGTGTCTAATATTTTTTGATAAGCTATATATCTGACGGGAAGAATAGATTTTTTCGTGGGCAATGCTGATTAAAGTTTTCCGACTCGCTCAATCGAGCCTCCGCTTTAAATCTCGCAACTCCGACTGCTCCCTCACCCTGCCCCGAAAAAAGGCCACCCTCGTTTCTTCGAATTCTCTGCGTGCTCGCGATCCCATTGGTTTCAAGAACAATGTCACCCCCTTCACCCAGATCTGAGCTATCGCACCGGAGCCCTCCCCTCCGTGGAAAAAAAAAAACGGAGACGTAGAAAAAAAGCTGGCCGAAGAGTTTCAGACAGCGAGGTCTCGTTCTATCGCTCGATCTGTCGGCTCCGTCTTTCCTCCGGCGACGGCTTCGCAATGCTCTAGTGACCGGAGGTCTCCGCCGAAACTAACTTGATCCGAAAAAAAGGTCAAAAGAAAAACAAAGGCGTGCAGCAAACACATGTTTGTTTGAGCTATTTCAACCAGCTCTGGGTGATTATCGAAAATGCCAACGGAAAAGATTTGTTTTTATTTCATAATGTACGTCACAAACAAACACGGACGAAGATAAAGCTCGCTAATGGTCGGGGGGGATGACGTTGCCTTATATTACATCGTGATAATAATATACCCTGTGACGCCATGAAAACATTTTTACGCACTCTTGTATCTCTGTGAGTTTTTGTTTCTTCTATCTTTCTCAAGAAAATTATGGAGGGGCACGGAATGAAGTCTGTTTATTCGTTGTGCGATCGGTCGAGACTCATCACGTTTTTTTTTTTTTTTTTGAAATATATGATTTTGAGAGATTAAGAACAAAAAGTTATTCAAATTCGTCGGTTGAAGAATATCCGTTCTATAAGAGCTAACCGTTTGATTTTGAGGGCGGAGCGCCCTAGTCCCATCTTACAACAAGAAGAATAATTTTGAACAAACAAAACATATGACTTTGATTCAGACAAAACCAACCTTTTTGGTTCAAATGAAAAAAGAGTTTTTGAAATTTTTCCGAAGCGTAACAATAACTGTCATTCAAAGTTTTTACGAAATCGTGTCAAGGTTCACGATAAAAAATTTTAGTCGAATGTATCCTTGATCGAAACAAAAAACTAGACCAACAATAACATGAAATTCCTGCTATAGTAAATCAAAGGCTCGCTTCTTGCACTTAACATGCTGATCAACGTAAATCGAAAACATTCGATTTCCATTCAAACGTTTCTCACCCATAAACATTATAAAAAAGCGCGCGCCAGGCATGTCCAGTATACGGAGAAAGAAAAAAAAACAAACTCGACCAACAATTCGCCACGATCTTCGATGACGCCTACGACCCAATGCGATTCGGAAACTCACCCCCCCTTCGTCCCTGCAAAGCTAAAGTCTCGCTTTCGAAGCGGGTCGAAAAACGCGAGCAACGACCGCGCCGACGGAGCCGAAAAAAAGCCCACCCCCCGCGTTCTTCCAGTACACCTTCGAGTTCGGACTCGGATGACGAGCAGCGGTACCGCGTCACCCTCCGCGCGAGGGAGGAGAACCGGCCGAGGCGCAGCCACTCCACACTCGGCCGCCCGTCAATTATTCCGCCCCCGCCCCCCGAGTCCCCGGAAAACCGCGCGCTTCTGCTTTCGATGACCGCGGACCCGCGCGCGCGGCACTGAAACAAAGACTTTCGCCCAGCGTGCGTTTCAGTGCTAATCGTTCAGCCATCCCTCGCGTGCAATCGTTGCTCTCTGCTTGGCGAGAGCACTCGGTGCTCCGCGCGAACCGGTCGCTCGGTCCGCGGGATCGCAGCAGCCGGGGAGAAATCGTGCGCGTGGTTCGAATGGCCATGGAAGAGGCTTTTTTTCAAAATCATCGAACAACAAGGTTGCACGCGAAACGCCGGAGCGATCGAACAACGGGCTCGCGCAGACGAGACGTATCCATAATGGAGAGCTTTGGGCAAACTTTGCGAGATCTTGTCTACTGATTTATTTGTTCTATGCATGTCTGAGCCAGACTCGGGTCCGTACTATAAATATGCTGGTTATAATTGACCCATCGCTACGGGCAGCGAAATTCAAGGCAGACGAGAACAGAGCACATCATAGTACGACTTTGAATAGAACATGAATTTTGAAACGCGACGGAAGGGGGTTTCTATTAACGATGTATTTTGAAGATTCGATTTCGGAGCCGTTACATTTATACAGCCGCACGCCGCGGCGTCTAACTTGTGCGGTCGAGCGTACAATTTGTGATGAACTATTCATCCACCAACGATCGTACGTGCGATTTATTCGCATCGCGATTCATGAATTCGTACACAATAACCGATCGGTTTTGGTACAGCTGACATTTGCCAGAACTGGTGACGGACGTACACTGGATTCTGAAATTTTGTCCTGGACCGATTCGTTAACATTTGAACTACTTGAACTGACTGTAGTGGAATCGGGTGCACGTTGACGGCTTTTATCATTATTATCCATGTTATTTTAATGGCGTACTGTAGGCGACCCAGTCGTTAGGAAAATACAGCTCCGTATAGGCCTCGGTGCACAAAATTGTCGTGACGCTGATAAAATTTTGCAGTCCAAACGCATGTCAATTACTTAAGAATTTTGCTTGTACGGATCATTTCCATCATTGTCAACTTGATGCATTACTCTTATCTTCATTGTAACTCCTATCAATCTCTATGGACAGCCGCTGTCCGTAACCAATAACAAGATCAGTTTCAATCAACTCGACTTTGAATAGCGGGGCTCCCGTTACCTGTCATTGAATCTTTCAACAAAGGAAATTTCAATCAACGGAGTATGTATGAATATCATAGTCCTTGCACTCGGAACCGTGTCAACCACGGATTCTGCATTGTTCTCTTTCTATTTGCAAAGAATAAAGTGTACTTCAAGTTCTAATCAGTCTTTATTATGTTCACTGGTGATGATAAAAATGATGCAACCATGGTACATAATATATGGTTACAAGTTGAAAATGATGTTTTGAAAACGACCGATGACCAGTAACTTTATTCTGCAACGTACGTCTGTTTGGTTTTGTGTCGGAATCTCCTGGGCAGAAGTATCGTAAGCTTGTAGTACCGTCGAAAGTCGCTGAAGAGTACTCACTTGTGGAAATTCCTTGCGTATCGATTGGCGTCATCACTCGAATGACGAAAGCTGATGATTGTAATCAATGATGATTGTAAAAATCGCACAAGTACTATTGAATAGCTTGGTCTGCCACTTGAGCGACTGTCATTCACAATGGTACTAAATTGAAATACCCATCACGCCCGACGGATCCAAAAGTGACTCGACTGGTGTCAAAAAGTCGTGTGGACACGTTTGGCGACTTCAAAACTTTGTCACAACCTTATCCTACAACCCTCTAAAGCTTTAAACGCTGTGTGCTACGAGAGTCCATCCACTCAACGTCGAAGCGGCCGTCAACTTTCAAAACCCGTTATTTTTCCAAAACAACGTTGACCGCACAATCGAGCCCAGCTCGTGATCCCTCCCCGTCAAAAAGCACCGCGATCGAGCCTCGCCGGCGAAAAAGTAATTCCGCCGCGCCTCAAAGGGGAAATTAATCAAACGCAGCCCCGCGCGGAAAATCGCCGATCCCCTCTGTCGCCCCGCCGCGGCTCTGCTCCCTCCTGACCCGCCCCCCCCCCCGATCTCACCCCGCCGCAGCCGATACCCGGGCGCGCGATGGAATAAAAATTCATGCCCGCCCCGCGCGCCCATCGAGCGGTATTAATCCGCGCCGTTGTACGCGGCCGCGCGCTCGTGAAAAGGGGAGGACGATTGCCCCGGCGGCCCTTTTTTTTTCCCCCCACACAGCGCTGCGACAGCGCCCCGCGCGGCGGTATCGGACGATCCGCCGTGATCGAGCGGCCGGACTCGACGTTTACGAGCGGCTCTCTTGTACGGGGTGGCACGGGGTGCCGTCGTCGCGTTGCGCGTACCGACGGGCGGCACTCCGATTATCGGCGGCCCTTTTTCCACGAACGGACCACCGTCGGGAGGATCGGAGTCTCCCTTCGCGCGCTTTCGCGAGCCGAGCGGGTTTTTGGCGCCCGTTGGCGCGCGGTGTTCCTTCTCGCTCGCCCCAATCACTGCCGACAAGGAGGCACGGAAGCGTCCGCGCGTGTGCCCGGTGGCCGTTGAAACTTTCCGGGAGTACGACGAGCAGTGCGGCACCGCGGCCCGGTGCATCGGAGGGTACGCATGATGCACGATAGCAGCTTCTTTGGGTACGTTGCGCGCGGTCGCGGCTTTGCAGTTTGGACGGGCCGGGTCTTGCAGGCCGACACGTGCACCGAGAACTCGTCGGCTTGGGTTTCCGCGATAAACGGTCTCGCCGTAGCGATCGGGGACTCGTTTACTGTTGAACGGTGCTTGGTGTCGATTCGTGGTAAAATTTTGGTGTCCAACTCCTTTCATCGAACAGTTTCTTGTTCATCCTTCTTTCTCCGAAGCTTCGCCTCCTCGGCATCGGACCTATACGGGTGCGCGTATTATACCCGTGAGTATACATAAATAGCGCAGACAGGCAGATTCTCGACTGCTATTTCCCGCAGCTCACCGTCTTAAAATACAATTATAGGATAGTGCGCTCACGGATCATCGGTGTTTTCATGTTCCGAGTAATTCTACGTCGCAACTGTGGACGCCGGTGCAGTGAAAACAGTCAAAACTGTGCCGAGCGCAAAACAAAACGTCCGCGGCGATCGTGATATCAGCAACGAAATTCCAGATTATTCATTCGACCCGCAGTCCGCAAGTATGAACGAGCCGGCCGCGTCACCGCGCTCTGTCCATCGTACGCCCCGAGATCGCATGGCACGCGATGATACTCGCCACGAATCAGAGCGCGAATGTACAATTACCCAGGGGGGGGAAGCTCGACGGTGAACCAAATCCGCGCGGAAGTGCGCGCGGTCCGACCGCACGGCGAGCGTAAAAATGATGCTCGACGACAGCGGCAGCAGCAGCCGTGCGGGCGTAGTATACCCGTGCGCGTGGCGCGAGCGCGTGTTGGAGCTTAAAGTTGCAAGCTCCCATCCGGCTGTCTCGATTGAATTCAAATTAGCGTCCCCTGCGACTTTTGGCTTTTCTTTTTCATTCATTATTGGATGACAAGACTCGATGTATCACTCGCGCTGCTCGGGAGCCAAATTATGTTTTACCGGCTCGTTCGAATCGGGAAAGGTGTGAGCGGGCCCCTCCGCGACCCACTCAGTGGAGCTCTTGCATGCTCCTTGCATCATTGCGTCGGTGAAGCCGATCCCGAGGAAGATGCAGGTAGCTCCTCCTTTGAGAAGGAATTTCATGGATAGGAGTTGGAATGCAGCACTCGGGGTGAGCGTTTTAGCATTGGCGTGACGGTATCAGGGAACATGACGGGATGGACTATTCCTGAAAAGAACGAAAGCGTTGATTAGTGCTGTGACGATGATGGGTACCTGCAACAGAAAAAACTGTTGGTACAGGGTTGATGACTTGTTTTTGAGGTCCGAGATTTCGACGAAATCTTTCGGCCTTCTGTGTTCATCTCGCGGTTCATACTCGTAATTACCGAGGCTGTTTGATAAGTCGTGCTTGGATTTTTTAGTGCGTTCGTAAAATTGTTTCGCGGTGTTTACTATGTAGCCTTGTTTGTGGTATGTGTGTGAAACCGCAAAGATTTATGGAGGGTGACTCCGAGGTATTTAACTTCGTTCTTCCACGGTACGGTCGTGCCATCGTAAGAGGGTGATTCTAAGCTTTGCATTTTGGGCCGTTTAAGCGTAAATAACATCGCTTCCGATTTACCGGGATGTAGGTTTATTTAAATAGTGATTATCGAAAGAAACAACGAATATAAACATTCCTTACCTGTACAACCAGATAGTAAAGCATCTAAAGTCTGACGAGCAGTAGAGGTGGGCGATATTTATCTCGATATTTAGTGATGTCGATATTTAGAATAGAAAATATCGATATTTTTCATCGACATTAACTGATATCCTCGATAACACCGTCATCGATACTTTTGTTTAAATATCGGAGATAATATCGCAGTACTTTTGAATTTGAATATTTCTTGGAAATTTTCAGCCTAGCTTCAAGAAGCATAACTTTATTTTGAAACATAACCACAAAGCAAAACATTATTATCAGCAGTAGAATTTTAGATTTGGTAGCGTACACTTGATCGATTGTAATATTTATACATAATCCGCTTACTTTATGCTTTCGAAGTTTATTTCACATACTGCTTTACTGTTGCTGTGGTATTAGTTTTCATTAATAAATATGGATAAAGGTATATTATTCATACAGTACTTAATTTTTCTTCGTTGTTTTAAAACTCTCGGATTATTTTTTTACAGCACAATACATAGACAACGAAAGACTAAACAATATATCATCTCTACCTATTATTTATCATTCTAGTCATGAAGAAAATGTACGTAATAAGCATAAAAATCCAATCATCTATTGGTTAAATCTTCCGAACTCACCGTTAGCAAAACTGGTATTAAGATATTTAGCAATTATTGCTACCTCAGTTCCTGCTGAAAGACTGTTTTCTCAAGCAGCCATAATTTTAAATGAAAAACGAAGTTATCCAAGAAAGATTGGCAGCTATGAATTTTTTCTGTGAGACTCATCGTAAGTGTATTATAAATAAGCACTCTGTGATCAAACCATTTTGTTTCATTTATTTACAGATGTAACAAATTAAAAAAAAAAAACAAATTGTTTCAATAGTTATTTTTTATCATACTTATACATCTATATATTGATCCATTATTCGTTTACTTATCGATATTGAAGCTCCGATATATCAAGAGTATCGATACCAACACCTTTGATAATCATCGATATCAATTATCGATACTTTTAAAAATATCGCTCACCTCTAAGAAGCAGTAATTCAAACTCTTCTGCTGCAACCATATTTCTGACAGTAATCAAGAACACATTAGTGCACGACTCCGCGAGCGTCCTTATGTTTCGAAAAATATTTTACTTCCCCTTCCAGATAACTCCAAGTCAGCCCCTGGAGTGGAATCTGATAGCAAAAGTGGGTTGATATTGTATTGCGGAAGGACTGTTTGATCCACTCTTTGCAGTCTTCGCACGACGGCAGAACTCACGTGCTCTTACCATCATACAGTGTTTGCAACGATGTATATATCGTTGATCGATAATATCTGTTCGGAACGGAACGTGTTTGCTTATAAAATCATGCATCTCGCGCCAGACATGATACGCGCCTAAGTTCTATACGTTCGTTTCATTTTTGTACGCAGTGGTGTTCCAGTTGCTTCCGGGTAAAACTTTTGCAATAAATCACACTCGAGGCATACCACATTAATATCCGCTCTGATGATGATGGATACCGCGCGTGCAATATCATCACACGAAGTTTGTTGCGGACGGCGACTGTATATCAACGCGACATGGTTGCTGATGGCACAATGTCGGTAGAATTTGATGCACCGTTGCGAATGGTTTTTTTTTCTCCGGCAACCCCATATCGTAAATCATGCACCCAGCAATGCATACGTGGAATCGTTGAAATGCATTGTCGACTACTTGCGCGAAATATATAGGTCATCGCGGCGAACACGCTGGTGTTCCGGAGCTTCCCTTACTCACCGATTCTCGTCTGGTGGATTCGATGATTAAGTTTGACCATCGAGATATTGGATAAAATAGCAGAGAACTTTATTCAAACTGTACGGTACGACGAGAGGTCCAATTTTTAGTTGGTATCAACAGAGACGCAGATATGGGCCTGTAGAACTCTGCACATTTACTGCACAGCACGGAAAATCTTAATGTTATTGAACTAAAATCATGGTGATAGGAAACGGAAACAAGATCATTTCTTTTCCTCCTTTCCCTCAACCAACAAACCACATCAGAAGCCCCTTCATCCTCACCATTGCCTATTATCTCCAGACGGCGCACCGTCCATCGAGTTCTTGCGTAAATAAAAAACTCCAAAATGTGTCAAATATGTTTACAACAATCTTTTGACACTGTTGTTTTGAACATCATCATCATCATAGGCTCTGTCCGTCACAGTCACGCTGCATCATTCGCGGTTCGTTGACGAATCGCTCCGACTGATGCACGTACAAGGTGTCCTCGGAATATACGACGCCTAGCCCAACAACGACACACCCGAACCCCACCGCGAAACCAATCGATCATCAGAACCCTGCCACAATCCAAGTGCCACCGGAGTGACAATCGCGCATCCCCGGACCCACCGCGGACACACATCGGCGGGGAAACGGCGCGAATCCCATTGCTCCGACGGCCGTCCCGTTAATCGAACAGCCAACGCGCTACTACAGTGGTGCACCCCCCCCCCCCCCGGGGTCGCGCGGCGAAAGGAAGCAAAGCGGCATTACCCCGGCCTCGACGATCCCCGATCGATCGGTGCGTCGTTGAGCCCG
>JAPYYV010021634.1:0-10056 GCA_030522625.1 Copidosoma aretas
CATAATGTATAAAGAGACATTTACGTTACCGACACTTGTAGCGGTGCGGGGAAATTCAAATCATTCTAAGGTAGTATACTTCCTTACATATATATACATGGAAGGAATCGGAGGAAAAGAGGTTATTCCCCCTTTTGTTTGAAATCATGTTGGATGAAAAATGACACAACGCATTCTATTATATTCAACTTGTAAAAACGTACTCCGGCATTTTATGGTGTCGGCCGTATTTAGGCAGTCATGATATTTAATATACAATATAGGATTTTCTTTAGAATGAAAGATGTGTGCGTAATTTCAGTTTGATCGGATATTAGGACGTGGTTGACAAACCGATTGCCCGATTTCTCCCAGACAAACAAGCAACCAGGCAAACAAGTTACATAAAAACATATAAAGTAGACCAACCAGCTATAATTTACAATGTTAAATGTAATAGTGAATTAGTTTTAATTTACAATAGTGTTTATTACAATAATCATTACAACAATCATTACTTATTCCTATGTATCCATAAGCTTCATGGAAAAAACGTGTATCAAGTTTTAATATGATATGTTTTTATCATTATTTAAGTTTGTCAGCCATAATTGTTTCATATTCCATCAGTTTATATGATCCAATTATATGATTTACTGCGACAAGATATTTGCCGAAAACATCATTTACCGAAAGTATTATGAAGAAAAGCAATTTGCCAAAAACTCTCATTTGTAATTCGGCAAATTTTTTTTCGGTACACACCTTTTCGGCTCATTAAACTTTCTGTAAACCATCGTCGGCAAAAAATTTTTTGGTAATTTTATGAATCGACAAATATTATTTTGGCAGAATACGAGCCCCTCGCATTGTTAGAGCGCACTCTCACCTCCAGAGGACAGTCAGCTGGCGACACTATCTGGACTCAAGGGCCACTACAGTCGCAACACAAACTGTAGCCTCCTTATATTCACAGTAACAAATATCCTAGGCTAAGGAATTGCTAGAGTAAAGCCAAAGTATGCTTGACTAGAAGTTCTAGCAGTTGTATTAGACGATGCAGGTCGAGTAAAACACACGTGGTCCCATAAATTTGAGTTATAAAAGTTCTAGCAGCTGTATTAGAAGATGAAGTTCCAGTAAAAGTCACACAGGCCCATTAATTTGAGTTAATTTATTGTACTTCTTTTAATCAGCTGCTGAATAAACAGTTTGACAAAACTCCCAGCACAATTGCGAGTTCCTGATTAGTAAGAACATCCAACGATATCAACGTGCCCTAGCGAGCTCTCGCATAATCATACATGCACCTACGACGTAGCGTAGTCTATGTAGCAAAACCCCGTATTCACTGTGTATACATGCGGTCACTGCCGACCCTTGTATACATACAAAACTTTGTGCACATACCTGTGTATACGCAAAGATCCTAAAATCCTCATAAATCTGCGTTTCATACGTGCAAACCTTTACGTACATGTCTATACATGTGGACACTGTGGAAACTTGCATATAAGCGTGTATACGCGCGGACTCTTCCGTATACACGTTTTAGCTGTACTGCATCTACGCGCGGACCCTTGCATAGTCGTGCATGTGAGCCAGAGTGGCTTATACACCGATCAAAAGTGTAGTACACTGTGCCTATACGTGCAGATAGTATAGTACACCGTGTAACGATGCTACAGTATAGACAGTGTATCTATAGATATACCAAGTACACACTGCGTAGAGTACGGTGAAATGTTTTCAGAGCTTTTTGATACATAATTGTCACTTCTGTATAGCAAAAGCTATTACTTTTTTTTACATCATTCGAACTCGTTGGAGTTAACGTTCCAGTTGTTAGAGTTAACAAAAACGAGATACATTGTTACTGTTAATTGAGTACTATGCTTTTATTTAGTTCTCTCAAGAAATAGTCTAGTGTTTTGCCAAATAATAGATTACACTTAAAAAAGCGAAAAATTTTTGGAAAACTGTGTAAATAACTTCTAGTTTATAAATTTTTAAACTGCATTGTCTATCATAATTTCCAAGTGCTTTTAAAAATGGCTATTGCTTTTACAGTACGTAATTAACGTTCTGGAGCATTCATTGATGATGATTGTGTTTAATACAAGTAAGTGTTGTTTTCCAATTATTGTACATTGTTAAAATAATGTATAAACTATCTAATCAGTATAATTCTGTTTCTATTCGTTTAAATGCTCTTTTTAAGAATGGTGCTTATGTTTTTAGGTAATCAATCCATCATTAAGAATCTTACAATAATTTGGATTCTGCGACAAAGAATTTGATTGTCATCGTTATTTTTTTTTTTTTTTATTTTTTTTTTTTTATATAGCGGGAAGGAGGAGATCTTCTAAGGACGCCTCTACGTGCACGCATGGCTACCGTAGAAGTAGTGTCGAATTTACCCTTGCTTATAGTGTAATAACACTACGTAATGCTAATCATCACGGGTGCCTACCGACTAAAAGCATCCTCCCCAAGAGAGAGCCAGTCCGATGGACTATTACTCTGATATAGGTGTTGAAAAAGGAAAGAAGAGATAGAAGGAGAGAAACAGTGGAAAGATGAGAAATAACGGCGAAGTTTGATGACCGATCATGAGACCAAGGGAGGACTTGATCGGTACTATACGCATCAAGGTGAAACTCGGAATATTGAGGTGTTAAAGTAGCCTCAAGGAATGCCAGGAGAGAGAGAGAAACACATTCTGATCAGGCATCAGACTTATGAGCGAAGAGAATTCACTTGTAGGTCTTCAAACCCAGCCGCGCCGATAGTTGCAGGGCTGATAGCGACTTATCTGGATGAACTGGCTCAGGTGTTAGCCCCCCCCCCCCCCCCCCCCCCCCCCCCCCCCCCCCCCCCCCCCACCCCCCCCCCCCGCCCGCCCACCGGCCAGACGGAAATTGGCTTAGCGCCTACTGCCAGCGGGAACCCACCAAAACATGCGTCAGAGCGCGCCGACGACCTTTCCATGGAAGGATTGCCCCCCAGGTCCAAGGCATCATCAGGAGAAACTGCAGTCAGTCCGCTAGAATGAGGAAGAATGTGTTTCCGCGCCACAGGTACTTTTTCCACCGAAAAAAGTCCGAGAGTCGAAATTCCCGAAAATTTTTCGAGGAGAATCGAGCCCGTTTTTGCCTTGAGTCTGTCAGGCTAGGAAGTTAGCACGCTAACCACTAAGCCATCGAGGACTCTTTGTCATCGTGGAGCATTAATCATGGCAAGAGATAGTAGGATTAACTGGGCAAGTTTTGCCAAATCGCGAGATGAGACTTCGAATAGGATTGAAGCAGCCATGTGTATGAAATGTAAAATCATATTCCAGTCGATTTCCCACGAATGATTTGAGAATCACAGGTTTTGTATATGTAAACCACTGAAATACTTCATAAATACTTATTTTTTTCTGTATTTTTACTAAAACCTACTATGTGGAAATACACGTTTTGATAGGAACAACTGTGATAACATAGAAAATGGCCATATAACAATCAGGATATGATGCACGATATCGAAAATGTTGCTATAGATATTGAGGAGGTATGATATTTTTTCTTGTTATTTTAAATTGTGCATCAAGTACTGCCATTGTTCAACGTTAACTGTTCATGTTATACCTAACTACTCTTTAAAACATTCAATTAATAATGTTTGTATTAATGGCTAGTCGTGAGTTAAGTGTGATGGTTATCAAAGTAATGAGTTTTATTTAAAATTTGACAAAATTACAGTATAGTATCTGTAACAGTTTTTCATTTTATTTCATTTTTCCTAATCGTCAAGCGTTTATAAAAAGAATGTAGTCCCCCAGTTTTGGTGTTGCCACCTGGATGGTAGCACCTAATGCTGTTGATTTATTGATGTTAAATGTAATCCCATTAAAAAAAAAAAAATACAGACAATCAATTTTCAGACTTCTGCTGTTTCTTATTTGGTTTTCCTGGTGCACAAAAACCGATAAGAAACCAATAGAAAATATTCTTATTGGTTTGTATCGGACCCCAACAATAGCGTACTTTTCGCGTATTCCTAAGAAAATTCTTCTTAGGGATAATTTTTTTTTTCTGCCTAAAAACAAGCAATTGAAATATTCTTTGGGACATGGACTAAGACCAACATTTATTGTACGTATAATAACTGGGCAAACAGTGTATCAAGAACAAAGTGAATTGATCTGATGGTTGCCAACAAAACTGACAAATTGTGAGGTCTAAAATCCAATACAATAGAGACCATAGATAACCATAATTATGATAACTAAAAAGCAAAAAAAAAATTTTTTGCGCTTATATTTGCGAACTTTAAAGTACAAAGAATATTAGCTATACAGCACGTATATTTGATGTGAGTAAGGATTTTTATTAGCAAATATTTTTTTCATTATAAATCTTAGGAGCACGTTCTTGTACTATTCATGCTTCGATGATGAAGTATTTGTAACTTTGTAGTTCTCAGATTTAAGCAAAACTAAAACGGTTTTTAATCAGTTTAAAAGGTAAAAAATAAAGTCTTTGCTCAGTACAAATTGTGGCTCTAATGGAAATGTAAGACGTACACTACTGTCTATAATTTATGCCTAAGAAGTGACTATATTCTTTAATAATACAAAAGATTGCAGATATATAATTCTGCTGCAGAATTGCATAACCTCTTTAGCAAAAGTACATTATTTGGAATAATTGTCATACAACACTTATTGTAGATATGATTTTTATAGCTAGACGCTTGACGATTAGAAAAAATGAAAAAAAAATTAAAAAACTGTTACGGATACTATACTGTAATTTTTTCAAATCATAAATACAACTCATTACTTTGATAACCCTCACAATTAACTCAAGAGTAGCCATCAATACAAATATTATTAATTGAATGTTTTAAAGATTAGTAAGGTATAGCATGAATAATGAACGTTGAACAATGGCAGTACCTGATGCATAATTTAAAATATCCAGAAAAAATATCATACCTCATCAATATCTATAGCAACATATTCAATATCGTGCATCATATCCTGATTGTTAATATGGCCATCTTCTATGTTATCACACTTGTTCCTATCAAAACATGTATTTCCACATAGTAGGTTTTAGCGAAAATACAGAAAAGGAGAAGTACTTATGAAGTATTTCAGTGGTTCACATATACAAAACCTGTGATGCTTAAATCTTTCGTGGGAAATCGACTGGGATGTTTTTTACATTGTACACATGGCTGCTTTAGTCCTATTAGAAGTCTCATCTCGCAATTTGGCAAAACCTGCCCAGTTAATCCTACTATCTTTTGCCATGATCAATGCTTCTCGATGACAAGAAAATTCTTTGTGGCAGAATCCAAAATAATTGTAAGATTCTTAATGATGGATCTATTACCTAAAAACATAAGCACCATTCTTAAAAAGAACATTAAAACGAATAGAAACAGAATTATACTGATGAGAGAGTTTATACATTATTTTAACAATGTACGTTAATTTGAAAACAACACTTACTTCCATTAAACACAATTATCATCAATGAATGCTCCAGAACGTTAATAACGTACTGTAAAAGCAATAGCCATGTTCAAAAAACACTTGGAAATTATGATAGACAATGCAGTTTAAAAATTCATAAACTAGAAGTTATTTACACAATTTTTCCAAAAATTATTCGCTTTCTTAAGAGTAATCTATCATTCAGCAGAACACTAGAATATTTCTTGAGAGAACTGATCAAAAGCATAGTACTGAATTGACAGTAACAATGTATCTAGTTTGTGCTAACTCTAACAACGGGAACGTTAACTCTAACGAATTCAATCAATATAAAAAAACAAAATGGCGTTTGCTATACAGAAGTGACAGTTATGTATCCACTCTGATGTGAGCCCGATGCCACAGACCCTTGCATAGCCGTACGCGTGCGCGCGGAGTCTTGCATAGCCGCACGTGTGCGCGCATAACCTTGCATACCCATGCGTGTGCACGCGGATCCTTGCATAGCCGCGCGTGTGGAAATGCTATAGGCAGGATAAACAAAACGGATTTCTGTACAAAAGCATAGAGAAATCCCAAATGTATTTAAAAATAATTATTTTAGTGTATGGAAAACTATTATTCAATAACGTATATAACTTTGTATGTCTCAAGGACTTTATTGGATTTTTTAAGTGACAAACACAAGTAAGGCATTGATTATTTAGTCAAAAAATAGATAAGTTTATAACCTTTTAGAAGCTTAACTTGTACAAGCTTAAGTGTGCATTTTATTATCGGAAAGACGTTTTTAATGCCAAATTAATATGATTTGAACTTTTTTTATATGAGTGATGTAAGTAGAGAGCATACTTAATGTTCTTGTCTTATATATGAACTACCTGAATGTAAGTCCTTTTAAAACATATGTTATCAATCATTTCTATTCATTAAGTGACTTCCAACCATATTTCTAGTATTTTTTATTTCTTAGAGCATTCACATGCCAAGATTGCTTTTTTAAGTGGAAAACAATGTGACTGGACTGGTAGAAAAATTACTTTTGTATAAAAGATTATGTAATGTTTAATCAGCAGTTGATGACTCGTTATAGAAAACATAGTGAATATTATGACTTAAGCTTTATGAGCTATTAAGCTGAAAGTACTTTTAATGATTTGATGTTCGAGAAAGAATGATTTTCATCCAATGATACGTTACTTTTCACTCCATAAAAAAACTTGGTCTATGGATGCTTTGAAAAACTGACCATAGTTTTGTTGAATAAATTTAAGGTTCTGTGGCATATTAATGCACCGGAGTATGAAAGGATGACTTAGGAATATTTCAAATGAATGTCAGTTAGCATTAAGGACGTGCCATACAGTAAGCGAGGAGAAACATTTGAGGGGTAAGGGGAAAACGACAGGGAGTAAAAAATTGGCAACGCTGCAGAAAATTAATGTCGATATACCCACAGTTCTACATGTACTTATTCTATGTACGTACATTCTTTTATACATACACGAATAAATTTTTCTTTGCGGAAAGCGATTTTGATGCTCATGGCCATCTGGCGAGTGAAGCCGAAGGCTCAAGTCCCCTTACGACGTTGTACCGTTTTTTTCAACCGTTTTTCAATTTTTTTTTCGTAGAAATTTGATAACATTATTCGTGACATAAAAAAATGGGCGAAATTCATTGGACCAATTTTCTCAAAACTGAGTTTTTATCGGTTTTCCCATAAGCGACCGAGTTAAAATGACTGAACCTTAAAATTTAATATCTCGAAAACGAAACAGACAAACCTCTTGAAATTTTGAAAGTGTTTATTGTAACAACAATAAGAACACCTAGTCAAAATTTCAAAAAAATTTCATCTTTACCAAACGTTCTTAAAACGTCTTTCCGATAATAAAATGCACACTTAAGCTTGTACAAGGTTATAAACTTAGCCATTTTTATGACGAAATAATCAATGCCTTAATCTGTCACTTAAAAAATCAAATCAAGTCCTTGACACATCCAAAGTTATGTAAGTTATGAAATAATAGTTGTGTAAGCACGACAAAAATTATTTTTCAAAAATGTTCAGGGTTTTTCACGAGGTTTTTCTATGCTTTTGTACAGAGATCTGTTTTGTTTATCCTGCCTATAACATTTCCAGCTTTCGCCACTAGCAGCGCAAAAGCTGGTAAGAACATAGCGGTTATGTCTATGCTGTATGTACAAGATAATGCACGGCTACGCAAAGTTAAGGAGGCTCACACCTAAGATATAGCTCATATTTTGAATACGTTAATATAAATATTTATTACAAGTTATAAGAAGTTTTACTTAAACTGACATTAACAAATTTCATTATAAAAATCGGACGATTTTTAAAATTAGCTCCATTATTTTCAGTTTAAGTAAGACTTTTTATAACTTCTAATAAATATTTATACTAACATCTTCACAATATGAGCTATATATTAGGTGTAAGCCTTCTTAAGCGCGGTCACACGAGAGAACACATGGCTACGCAAAGGTCCGCAAGCACACGCGCAGCTATGCAAGGGTCCACCAGTAGATGCAGTACAGCTATAACGTGTATGCGCAAGAGTCCGCGCGTACACACAAGTATGTGCAAGGATCCACAGTATCCGCATGTACACTGAGAGATCAATTTGTTACAATAAACATAATATGTTAACTATTAATATACCCACTGAATTCATTAACGTAATATATCAATAGTAAACATATGTTTACTGTGAACAAATTGGTCTCTCAGTGTATACACATGTACGTAAAGGTGTGCAAGTATGATACGCAGATTTATGAGGATTTTAGGATCTTTGCGTATACATAGGTATGTGCGCAAAGTTTTGTATGTATACAAGGGTCCGTAGTGTCCGCATGTATACACAGTGAATACGGGGCTTTGCTACATAGCCTACACTGAGAGAACAATTTGTTCACTATAAACATGATATGTTAACTGTTACTATATTACGTTAATGATTTGAGTGCGTACATTAATAGTTAACGTATTATGTTTATTGTAACAAATTGGTCTCTCAGTGTACGCTACGTCGGTAGGTACATGTATGACTATGTAAGAGCACGCAAGGGTGCGTTGATATCGTTGGGTGGTCTTACTAATTAAGGACTCGCAACTGTGCTGGAAGTATTGTCAAACTGTTCTTTTAGCCGCAGAGTAAAGGAATGACGATTAATTAACTTCAATTTATGGGCCCGTGTGTGTTTTACTCGACCTGCATCGTCTCATACAACTGCTAGAACTTAAGAACTCAAATTCGTGGGCATGTGTGTGTTTTACTCGACTTGCACTGTCTAGTATAACTGCTAGAACGTTTTGTCAAGCATACTTTGGCTTTGCTCTTGTGATTTCTAGAATCTGTGAAAATTGCCTGGAATGTTTGCTACTGTGAAATTACCTTTAAGGAAGTAACGACGGAGACGACGATCTCTCGCCCTTGCCGACGATTATCTACGCCCTTGACGCTTCGCTTTCAATCACAGGCTACATCCTCGAGTATCGTCAGTGGAGATAATGACCGTCATGACGCCCACTAAATCCTCTGCCGATGACCGATATTCTCCTGGTCTCGCATCCCGCCTCGCTTGCCATCCAACCCAAAAGGGCGCCTTCAACGACATAAAAGGGTAAGGAAACGTCATATACAATCAGAGCGCATAAGTAACCGAATGAACGATATTAACTGCTCCATAATTATACTCCATGTATTTGAAAAAACTGTAGCGAAAATCGATAACTTAAAAAAAAACTATTAGATAACCTAAACCGTCAGATTCATGAATAAATTATGCACAAAATTATGTTAAACGGATTTTATAAACTTGTTTAACTTATATATGTCAACTATTAAATGGTGCGGCAGTGCCATGTTGCCTAGTAGACGAAATAACTACAACAGCGTGTCGCTGTCACGATATTGGGCTCCTTCTTTGGCCTATCAAAATTCATCATTTATTAATACAAATAAGCACTTTACATTTGGTTTAAAAGCTAGTTGTAAACTGAAGTTTTATACGTCAAAAACTCAGGTCCAAAAGAGTTACGTGTATATTGAATAGGAGCTTTCGTAGACGAACGGGTCCGATTCATTTCAAGAAATCAGTTTTCTTAAGACGCAAAAGAGACAGAGATGAACCTTCTCCCTCTGTCTTTATAGTGTAAGTAAGAGATGAGCGATAGTTCGCAGCACACACTATCGTTAGAAATAGACTTTTCAGTCCAGAACTGAATATATACAATCAAACAATTAACCGTTGCAATTTTAAATTATTAATAAGTGGGAGTCTTTTTCGTAAACTAATTCCGTTCATCGTCTTATCTCACTTACTACTAATAAGAACCTTTTACTACGTTTTCGCCTATTATGGTACAAGGTATATAAGTAAAGTGATATATTAGCGCATTACTTCTTTGTTCGTGTCACTTAAGTTCTTGTTACGCAAGTGTCCGTGTGCTTGTGAGTAGATGAGGGCGAGAAAATGCCGCCCGAAGTCATAGCTATATGTCATACGGCTGGCGCCGGAGGCGTGGCCGGCGCAGGGTCGAGTTTTTCCGAGAC
>JAPYYV010021637.1:0-14099 GCA_030522625.1 Copidosoma aretas
TGGAGGCGATCGCACTTTTGTGACGAAAACTACTATTCTCTAATATTACCTACTCAGAGCTCAAATCAAAACTCGTTTTATTTCAAGTGCTGGATTCTTTACTCCTGAAAAAAATTTAAATTTAAAAGGATGAAACGAGGATTTTCATATCATTGTTTGATTATTTTTGATGTCCCAACTGTTTTCAGAAGTTTTTTTTTCTATATTATAGCTTCCTCCAACTCAAAGTTTTTCGGAGGTTTTTGCATATACTATACCGCTGTGTTCTGAGAGAAAACGAGAGCGCACATCACTTACTCTCTGCGGCGATCCCGCGGTGCAACAGGTTTTTTCGGTGTATGCACATGCGCTGACTTCTGCACGGGCAAAAAATATATAGGTAGAGATTCTCTCGTTTTGCTACTTATCTAATAACATGCCACATGATTTTAGTGATATGCTTTTTTTTTCCTTCAGCTTTGTTGAAAATTTAAAGTTTCAATTTGAGCCTGCGCGAAAAATGTTTAATGTAAATCATCAGTTATTTTCTGCGCTTTTACACCACATATTTTTATGTTATACATACGTATAGGTAGTTTGAAGAAGAAAAAATTGTTTTGCAATTTTATTCAAACTAATTGACTAGTAGCATCCGTTAACAACATTCTTCGCCTTGAATTGCAAAATCGTTCAAGTATGGAGGTAGGGTACGTATGCAAGGCAGATAAATATTAATTCAAAAGTTCTTGAAAACGCAAGCATAAACCAACCGGTAATAACTTGAGAAAAAAATAAAATAAAAAAATAAAAACAAATCCTTGTTGCGCAATGAGAGCTGCATTTAATTTGTATTTTATCTAATCGAAAATGCAGATCGACCGATGCAACGCTCATTAGCTTCACGAGCACAAATTTTATTCGATTTCTGTTCCGTGACACACACAAGTAAGTACGTACATCACCTTCGTCGTCACAATATAAATCATCGTATGTATCCCATTCGTCTATTCTAATGAATTTCCTCCTACTACATAATACATTGTATTCTCGATCCAGCTGAGATTATCTTATTCGAGGACTTGCAGCTCTTGCACTATTTTTTTTTCTGCTTACCCGAATAATTTATTTGATTGGGATAATTATCTTTTGAATACATTTGATTTAAAACGCAATAACGTAAATACTTATCATTGATCAGAACATTGTACCCTTTGATCATGATGCAGTTCCGTGTACTTTTATTAGTACGAATGAAGATTTCAACGTCAATCATCGAGGGAAACTAATTTCTTTTAAGAATGAAATAGCTACTCTTAAACTTGACATAAATAAAAAAAAATGTAATATTTTGAAAACCCGCAACTTTCTGTAATTTTTCTAGTCGTGAAAATTAAGGGTTGGGAGTCCAGAAAAATGTATAATGGAAAATAACGGTTACTCTAAAATACTCATTGTCACAAAATTCGCAAAAACTGAAGCATGACTTGGTTTAAAAAAAAAAAAATACTCCCCCCACCCCAAAAAAAAAAAAACCACTATAACTCGTACAGTGTCGAAAGAAAGAAGAGTCAAAGTAAGCACACGAAGATGCAAAATTGAAATAATAGCTCGGACGCGCCGAAAATTTTCCAGCGCAAGGAATCCAAGCCACACACGAGTGCAGGCCGCATAAAGCAATCATCGGCTCGTGTGATGTACAAAATTCTATGATATAATGGAGAAATAGTAAATATAGCGGTGTGACGCGCGTTCGTTTGTGAGGCAAGCAAGTGCGCCTCACTTGGCTCTCCTTCTATTCATCCTCTCTCTCTCTCTCTCTCTCTCTCTTACGCACACGTGAGAAAGCGTTTCCGTTATTTTTACCCGCACCTATTAAGTATACATACCTAGGTGCACTAACTAAAACCTATTACCGAGCGTTTCTTTCATCAATGTTCTATCGTACTTTACGCGTAATACGCCTCAAAATTAAATGCTTAAATCCGAGTATGGAGTCACGAGAAATCGCGCAACAACACAATTATTACTCTCGAGGAAAACGAAAAAAAAAGAAAAAAAGACGACTCGCATCGTCGGAGAAAGACCGTGTGCGATAAGTGCCGCTCGAAGATAAGATGAAACTATAACTGTGTGGACACGTATCATTGTTGGATAATTATTCAACCGAGAGTGCGGTTGCCTGAGTTTATCTTTTTTTGTTTTCCCTTCTCGCTCGCGATGATGACCAATAGTTGTAATACCGCACTTGCGTCCTCGCACACGATTAATTATACGACGTCGAGCGTAAGCGAAATTGAAAATGCCTAGATTCCATACGATAGACTTTTTTTTTAATTATCATTGAAAGTGGTATTCGACGTGTATGAGAAAAGATGGATATAGTAATAGTATGAATGCTATCACTTCACTTTCTTCTCAGTTATTGTGTAGTTTTAACTTGATATGAAAATTACGAAAAAGGCCCAAAGTTTCACTTACAAATATTTAGAAGGAAAAACATATGCATATGTTGCGATTGAGGAAAATGTGCAGTGTATAGTAGATAACGAATTATCGAGGCGCGTGTGCATTATGTATTACCACATGCGAAAATGTATGTATAAAGGGAATGCCGTGTTCAGTTACAGTGCAAATTGCGTAAAAAGTAAAAAAGTTACTTCATACCCACATCAGCGATTGTCTACTCTGCTCTCATGAAAAACCATAAAATCTTTTCCAATGCCTCTTGCATCAGGTATCGTGAATCAATATGTGTTTAATTGAGAAGTCATTAAACATAACTATCCTGCAGATGCTATTTATTTAATGCAAAAGTGCATTTAGAAATCTCACTCGTTGATGTATACGTATTATATGTATATATTATGTAACACGCACTATAAAATGAGTCGTTCAAGCGAATTGAAGAATCGGAAGTGTGATGCCATCAGATTAACTGCAATATAGGGTAGGACACAGGATGAGACAGACAGAAGTATAAACTATGTCTTCGCCACGGTATAGGTATAGGTATCGTTTTATAAGTGTGCTGGTATACGTGTCACTGATGTTTTGATCGATATGTATGTACTACAGACGTCAAATGTCTTATATATTTCGGACACATTATGAGCTTATGGCGATCCCCGAATCGAAAATATTATCTTGAATTGATATGTATTATGACGAAATAAGTATCAAACGAACTGTACGCGCGAGTTACTTACAATTTTTTTTCTATCATTACTAATTTTTTTTTTTTTTATTCACAACACGCATTATTTATCACTGAGTATACATATGCTTGGTGTAAGAAATCGTCAGGGCGCGCAGGATTTTAAATATGCATAACTCGGAAATTCCAAGGAGGAAGACACTTTTATAGGCCCAACTGTTTTTTCAACATATTGATCGAAGTAGTACGTGCGCTCGTAAATATTTTAACGCGCATGAAAATCTACGCACCTCTACTCGTATAACTAATCCATACTTCTCAATGAAACTATACCGTCCGAACAAATATATTAAAAATTCAAAAGCCAGTGTTTATGTTCGCTGCTGTCAAACTTTACCTCTGCACCTCCGATGGATGGAATATGTATAATATGCGACTGGTATGATAAGGCACAGAGGGGCACTTATTGAAAAAAAAAAAAAAAATCAACCCTTTCCAGTGCTTTACTTGACATCCGTCGCTCTTGGTTCGAAAGTATGACTTCGTAAATTCATCGACTTATTAATAATACATTGCACACCTATCGTAGGCTGATGACGAGTTGTGTCCTTAGCCGAACAAAAGTGTCGAACCAGGTCAATCCTGGTGCCGAGTTGGGTCCCGACCGAGGTCCCGACTAATGACCCTTGACTAGTTAGTTTCTAATTTTTTTGTTTAGTAACATAAGGTATATAATATGTTATCAAAAAAAGCACTATTGCCATAAGTAGCTTCGTCGATTTGCACATGATTATGTGCCGTAGGGTGTTGAATCACTTCTTGAGATTTAATTTTCAAGTAACTCTTACAGGTCGACACCAAATTCTTCCAACGCTCGATATAGTCACTTAAATTTTCATATCTGTACGTAAAGGTTTCTAATTTCATTGACGGTTTACCTTTTTGCACTAACCCAAAATTCCATTGTTATATTCAAATAAAAACTTAGCAGCGAGAGAAGTGTAGACGGTAAAGACAACATCGACGACTAACAGCAAAATTGGATGATAATCGCCAAAACGAAGTCATTCTGTCTGCATACATATTTACAAATTACAGTGAGTGTCTGATGTATAAGAAAATAGTGCGCTTGTTATTATAGGTATACACATGATGGTGTGTTAATTACTCTGTAGCTTAATAAGAAAGTAGCTAGCCAAGGGGTCAGTAGTCGGGAGTATCGGGACCAAACTCGGCTACAGAATTAAGTGATCTTATCGTCCGAGACCCAACTCTACTACTCCGCTATCATGGAGCAAACTCGCTTGCGAAGCGATTTCCCGTGCACCTGAAATCAGAATCCTATCGAGAAAAGTAATAATTGCTGTGTTACATAACTATGTACACGCGCGTCGCCAAGTCCGTTATACTTTGCATGTACGCGCCCGCGGGAGTCGTCCAAGTAAGGTACTTGTATACATATGCCTCCAAGTCAGCGCGACTCCCAGCTGTCTGTGAAAATAAAACGTATACTTGTACCACCACTGAGCTGCAGGTGGTGTAGAGGCCGGAAGAGAAATTCCTATACACCGGCGCGTCTGATCGAATCGCGGAGGGTCGACCTTGACCACGAGCGCGCGCGCGCGCGCGTGTACATTATATATTTGCGAGTCAGAGGTTTCATTGGAAATAGGAACAAAAATAATAAACAGAGAGACAGAGAGATACCGAAACCTGATACGAAGGAACGGAAAGATCTTCGAGAGAATGGGAGTATTATGTATAGATACGTCGACGTGTCGCTGTTGGGGATCTTCTTGCAAAAAGCGATCAAGCACTTGAGAGTTTAGAAAACTACCAGCCTCCTTACCCCGTTCGCGAGGAAATGTGCTCTCAAATATGTTGCACACTCGTTACACCGTACCGTTTCCAGAACCCACACCGCGCGGATGTCCGAGGCGATGTTAATGCACTCGTTTCGACCCTCCGAACCATGACTGCAGTATATATATATTGTAATATAGAGTTATACCGACGCGCGCGCGCTTCTAGTGTAGTGACCTTAAACTTGGAACTCGAAGACTATTCAAGCATAGTTTTTTTTTTTTTTTTTAACAATTTATTAATAAACTACACCGATCGTACGTAGGTAGCCGTAAAAGGAAGGGCCGAGTGCGTCGGCTCGCGGGGGCTATAGACCGACGACGGTGCGAAGGACGTTTAGGCCGTGAAACATTAATGCGTCACTTGGCGAAAGTTCGCCCCGGCGAAGGTTCCGTGCTCGCGATCGAATAATCTTTCGACGCCCGTGTTCTTTTTTTTTTCCCCCTGCTCGTCGCTCCTGTACTCGTGGCGCGTCGCTGCAGTATACCGATCGTTTGATTTCTCGCTCGAGAGGGCCGTGTATATTGAGCATCATGAGCTTTTTTTTCTTTTCAGATTTGAGGTAAGATGGTTTTGAGGAAACCATTTGGTCTTGCGACGTACTTATCATTGGCGTTGGCGAAAAAACAAGCACGATTCGGATTTTTCGAAAATTGCACTGTTTCGATAGATATTTTTACCAGAGCGCGGGATGATGAAAATTAAAAAAGACAAATTTTTAATAAAGGTACATCATTTTACACATGATTCTTTTCACTATAAGTGTGTTTATTCGCAAAAATTAAAAAGAAATCGAGTTGTTTGAGATATTTCAGTCTTATTTTTTTTTGCTGAGTGAAATTCTAGATCGTTGACCAACAAGTACTTACCAATAAATTATAGTACTCTGATCCGACGCAGAAGCATATAGTTTCCTGTACGTGTATGCATATGAGATCTATACCTATGTATACACGCAATACGTGTGGTCGGAAGTTAACGAACGTCCTCGGAAACTTTTGTGGGCACGCAGAGTACTCGTCGTTAAGAACCTTCAATTATCGTTAACTTCGACGTATACGCGTGTGCATTGTTGTAAACACACTGAAACCAAGCGTAGCCATATGGTACGATAAAAAAAAAAAATCATTACAAGCTACGCGCAATCGTATCGTTACTTCTGGAGTTCCCATGGACATTGTTGAACGCCACGGAAACTTGATCGCGAAAGAACATTTTTTGGCCTTTCACTCGTATTACATCAGCATGAGTTATAACTGCTAGATAACAATTGTAACCAAACGGTGTGATTTCATCGTTCGCGCAAATGAGCACCCATGTAAATTCCATATAGGCCCGTTCCGTCGCTTTAACGGTAAAGACAATCCATTCGCACCTCAAAAAAAAAAAAAACAAACAAATCCTGCTGCGCACAGTATAAGCGATCGTATCGCGCGCCGACGACGCCGATGCAAAAAATGTACTCCCATGCTCCAGTAGTACAGCAGTGTGCGATCATCATCGTCATCGGACGCGCAGTACGAAGCACCGCGATCCGAGAAAATCGCGCCACGGCCGCCCGCGCGCGCGCCTTACGTAAACGATCGCGCACGATTTTTTTATAATCTCCAAGTCGCTCGCTCGCGCACAGGTATGATACATCATGCGCGCGCTTGCACGCCCGCGAGGCCTTGAGGCTGCAGTTTTTCCTCCGTTCTTTCCCGATCTGCCGGCGGAGTCTCCGCGGAGCGTTGATTCTTGCACAGGGTGTACGCGTCGCGCGTCCGCTGCTGACGATGCTTTTCGAGGGCGATTGGGTTCCGCTCTGCGTGAGATTTTTTACTCTCGATTACGAAACTTTGGTCGGTCGACGCGGTTTGACGAAAACAATTGTGCACACAAGGTATGGAGGATCGCAACAATGTTGAGAGAGAGAGGAAAGTTGGTATATTTATACCGCGGCCATTGTAATATTGCGGCCCGGTGCGTCCATTGCTGTGCGCCTCGAAGCGAAAAATATAGTCCGCAGCGCTTCTCGGTGCTATTTTCGACGGTACGAATGTGCTTGATCGTTGCGAATACGGAGGTGATTATGGACGCGCGTTTTTATCGCCATAGGAGACTCGACCGCGCCCGTTTTTATTCCACCGCTGTTGCGCAAGATCGGTAATTTTTTTTTTTTTTTTTTTTTTCTTTTTTTCTCCTGTTTTTTCTGTTTTTATTGACCTTGGTCTTTCGGGTCCCCGTGGTTTTTTTTTTTTTTTTCGCTCTCCCTTCGTCGACCGGCCATTCAGATTGAAAAGAACGATGCTCATTCAGTGCCCGATGCTTTGATTTTTATTTCTCTCCGTACGAAACTCGCTCTGACAATATCATCGTCCGCAGGCAGGCCGAAATTTTTCCAGCCGATCGGCGTAAAATCGATTCGCTTGCGTCAGCATTAGACATTACCCACGACCAGCCTACATTGTTGGGTACGTGGAAATACGAAATCTCGGCGGTTGTGAGCCCAAGGTCAGCCATTTCGACCCGATTCCATCGATTCATCGCTTTTCGGCATCTACAACTTGACGATCATTATTTTCCATCACTCTTCGCTTCGCTCATTAGGGATCTACTTTTTTTTTTTTCAATCCGCACGGGATTTAAGTTTGTTTTTTCAACGAAGAAAAGTACACCAACTTCCAGCAGTTCGGTAATACATGTGTATCATCGAATTTAACTGTGCTCACGATTTTCCGCCGCAGTGCACACATAAACAGCCCTAGTTCGCCGTGCGCTTTTAATTTCAATTAATTAAGATTCACACGTCTTACCGATGGATTCCTTCAAAATCACTGCATCTGCCTGCACAAATGTTTCCAACAGATATCAAAGCTGGAAGATGCATTTATCTGTTTAAACTGCATCCTCACATGGTTCCATTCACATGGTTCTGCAAGATGGATGTCATATAAGGAGCAAAGGACGCGCGACAAACAAATAAACCGTGATCGCGAGCATAATCGAGCAAAACTTCCGTCCGTGTGTGAGACCTCTGTCAGGAGAACCCTTATCCCCTTCCATCATTACCTGGGTATTTTTTCTTAACAGTTTAATTTGAAAACATTGACAGGACTTGTTTGAAGACATAAGTTTAAAATGGCACCCAGTATTTTAATTATTGAAAGGAAACTTTATTGATTCAAAATCTACATTGGTGGCAAAAATACATGAAAAACAACCAATGTTGCAACTCAATGAAGTAATTTTGTTTGATAAAATAATATACTTATTGTCATACATAAAAAGAATCAATAGAAAACCTTGGGAATCGAGTACTTTTTATAAAAGTAAACATTTTTAAGTAACTTATACAAAGAACATTGGTAATCTTTCTATGATTTCTGGTTTGATTTCGATTTTTGACTGCTCTTGTTGCAGCCGGTTTAAATCGATGTTCACGCTGAAAGAAATCATCCAAATTTTAGAAAAAAACAAAGTCGCACTACTTGCAACATTATTTAGGATTGTAAAAAAATTAAACTCACTCTTGAGTCAACGCTCTAGCTCGGAAAGCAGCAAGATGGGCGTAGTATGTTGGTGCCGGATAACTCACGCTCCTTGTGCAACGGCAAAACATGTGGCACAAAAAATAAGTCAATTGTTCAATTGCATCTTCTGTCATGTCTGAGTCATCCCATAAGCATCTGTATTTCGTAGGTCTAGCAGTACCCTGTCAAAAAAAAAAAAAGGAATTTTTTGAAACTTATTTACGTTTTATTTGCTGCATAAAATTTTAAAGCAAGAAAAAATTCGCATACTTGTATACTGGCATGAGATCCTAGATAAAAGTCAATATGGGAAGGGTGCGTTATGTGCGTATCCACGATTGTTCCAGCTTGAATGTTATTATTTCGATCATCGCTATTTCTGGGATCGGTCGGGAATAATCTTATGTGATGTCTTTTTTGCACAACTAAAAATGTTATCTTTGGTTCATAACCTTTTTCTAAAAGCCCACATGCTCTTCTTATAGCAGTTAGTTCCTTGGCTAATACTTGACCAAACTGACCCTCACTTACACCATCTCTGTAAAAATTATTATTGGTATTTATTTGTAACAAAACTCAATAAGTCCAAATAGTCATTTATGATTATTGTATCTGCAGTCTGAAACTATTAGCACATCGAATATCTTAAAATAAATATTTTTCACCTGAAATAAAATAGTTTCATAGGCTTTCTTTGTCCATTGCATCTATAGAAATACATCAAATGTTTCTTAATGATTTCTGTCAGTTCCAAAATCATTTCCTCTCGTGGAGGCTGAAGTCTTATTTCGATTTTATATTTAAATGCTGTTACATCATGACTAGCCGTGACCTTTAAATTAAATGGAAAAACAACTTTCGGATCCTAAAAAAAATGTTAAAAAATTGTTTCGTGATTTCTTACTGCAGCAATGGATGGAATATCAGTGGCATCTGGAGAAGGATGGGTGACGTCAGCACCTATGATCATAAAAGGGATCCCGGATTGAAGAATAAACGCTTCTCTGTAAAAAAAATCAATGTCATTACCACCGCGTTATATCAATATACAATATTTCATAAAGATTTATACGGTTTTAGTTATACCTTGGTCGTGCCAACGAATGGGTAACGCCATTCAATTTGGTATTTATTTTCAACAGTATATTTGTAACTGTCGCATCATTGAGTTTTTGAAAAATAGTTTTGCTTTTCAGACAATTGGTGAGAACACCAACACTGAGTTCCGATATCTGTTTCACTTTGCCTAAAATGTTAAAATTATCTTAAAATTTTAGGTCTTTTAAGGGACTTGGTGATTCGCGCTTTTTGCATTCAAGCCTCATTGGGTGTATAAATCCCTCATGTGTTCCAACCATCAGATGTGCGCAGATACTATTGTTGGTTGGAGTATCATAAATATTATACACGAATAATTATAGTTTTGTGAAGCAATCAGCCAATATTTACACATTTAACACTTAAAACGCAGTCCAATTATTGAAAAATTACTGGACTCGCGGGAGCTCCACGGGCAGCATAAACTCTCGATCTCAAGATATAATTTTATTTTCTGATAATAATATTTACTTACTGTAAAATCCTTTTTGATCCGGAATGATGACAACGACCAAATTCAAATTTTTGTTCCTATTAAAATAATCGCGCAAGTTGTTACCTCTCAGCTGCACAAATTCAAAAGGAGTTTTGGCTCTTCCAATGGGTACTCCTACTGTTCTACCTAATTAAACAAGCAAACTTTCAGTCATTACTTAATTTGAGGTTTAGGATGACTTTTAGAGGATGTTTACCCGTTCTCATTAAAAAATCGTGAAACTTGTAGAGAGTATCATCTTTAGTTCTGGAATCAACATTTAAAATAGTCCATGAATTGTCATCTTGGATTTTGTTGGTTGGTTCTTTAAACACGTTGGCTCGCCATACACCTTTAGCAACTCTAGCGACGGTATTGTTATACTGTAGTGAAGGAGGATCAATTACTCGAGCAGGCACTCTTTCAAATTCTCCACTGACAGAAATATCAAATTCTCTCATGCTTGAATTTTGATTGTGTTGCATAGGTATAAACTGCAATAATCATTTTATCAATACAAGAGTACAATTTAATTCGATTTTTGTACAGACATCGAACTTACAGCATCCATAATTTTTTGTTTCCTTTGATCTGTGCCGGTTGCTGCAGCACGGATCATATTGGATGTCTGATTTTCATCAAGCTTCTTCTGTGTTGCTTGACCCGCAACAATTGTACATATCTAAAAAGGAAATATGATTAACAGAAATTGGGAGACATTATGCATGCATCACTTTTTTTTAAATTGTTTTGCTAACTACTCACTTCTGGTGGCACATAAATTAGCTTATCTCTTGAACCGACCCATAGACATGGCAGATCAGGATACTTAATCTGATACTTTTTTTCAAGGGCATAATATTTTTGGACCGTTATTTTCACATTATTATGTTCAAAGGCGTTTTCTCTTGGACATTTAACGAGATCATTGACACGTTGAGTTCTTTTATCCTGACCGGGAACTTGAATAGCGACTTTTAGGCCTTTCAAAAATTTTACGATATCGTCTCTGTGACGGTCCACCAAGTCTGGTGTTAATTCACCGCCACCCTGAGCCTGACCTCCTTGATATCCTCCTCTACCATCTCGACCACCACCACCACCTCCTCTTCCACCTTGATAGCCACCTCTTCCTCCTTGGTAGCCACCTCTTCCTCCTTGGTAGCCACCACCACCACCACCACCACCACCTTCGTCACCAATGCCACAGATGGTTTTCATCAAATCAATGACATTTTGAGATTTTGGAAAACCTTTATGCGCCACTATAAAATAAATTATTCTCTGAACATCACAACTTGCAATAAACATGTTCAAATACAACTTATAATAATAATAATAATAAACAATGGTAACAATAAAAATGAGTTGTTTAAAAGCAAACAGTAACTCAATTGAGTATTTTTACATAGTTTCTTGGTTTCTTTAAAGAAAACCACTCACCATCAACATTTAAAAAAGGTTTCCATCCTAGTACAGCAGATTGAAAGAGACCGATCCATAACTCCATGCCGCCACCAAGACTAATTGGTTGTCGAAGGGGTGGAGGAAAAAATGAGCGCCCAACCTACCGGAAGAATGGAGGAGTGATCACAGATTTCTATTAAATTCCGCAAAAATTAAAATATGTTGAACTTACAGTTGTGGCTATCAGTGCAGGTGCACTACGTAATATAATATCCAGTGCCTGAATGCCAGTCTGACATTTTTCGTCATCTTGTAAGCCTGGTCTTACATCTCTTAGCCAAGACAAATCAAGTACATTAGCTATTTTCAAAGTAACTTGGAACTCTTTTTGTCTTCCATCTTCATTAGGGAGTGTCACTTCATATAATGGCTGAAAAAATTTTGAACAATTTTTATCAAGTTTACAGTGTAAACAAAATGTTTTTTTTCCTAATTACCGATGCATCACCAAAAGGCAGCCTTCCAGCAGAGTAAGCATTCTTTTTACCATCAAATGCTGGATATCTATTCGGAAAATGTTGTTCTCTTATTTTATTAAAAACTGGTCTCATCAAATATTTAGGCACGTTTGGCTGTATATCAACATCGTAATGAATAACGTTTGATTGAAAATTCCTTCCAAATTTAACAGCCATCATATTGGTAATGAGTTCTATTCGTCGTCCTTGCGTACCAGCTTGCAAGGGATTTTTGCGCTTGGGAATTTTCTCGTACCAGGAATCAAATTCTTTTCTGGCTTGAGCAGCCGTTTTCTGAGATGATGGATCCTACAGATTCAATTTTTATGTAGATAAATCATAAAACTCAAATATTATTCTATTTATCAGCCGAACACATAAAGTGATTGGTTCTGCAATAATGAATGGAGCAACACTATAATTCTTTACCTTAACTGTCACTCTTGCAAGTTGATCAGTGGCCGCTTGTATACCTAGACTCTGTATAATTTATTAGAAAAAACTATGTAAAAAAAAACAATACATAATGTATTGCCAAAATATGGAGTAGATTATTTTAAAATACTTGTCTGGAAGCTGCTGGCTGTTGTTGCTGCTGCTGCGGTGGCTTTTGTTGTTGCTGCTGCTGTGGCTGTTGTTGTTGTTGCTGCTGCTGCTGTGGTTGACGTTGCTGCTGCTGTGGCTCTCGTTGTTGCGGCTGCTGCTGCTGCTGCTGCTGCTGTGGTTGACGTTGCTGCTGTGGCTGACGTTGTTGCTGCTGCTGCTGTTGTTGACGTTGTAGCTGCTGCTGTGGCTCCCGTTGTTGCTGCTGCTGCTGTGGCTCTCGTTGTTGCGGCTGCTGCTGCTGCTGCTGTAGTTGACGTTGCTGCTGTGGCTGCTGCTGTTGTGGTTGACGTTGTTGTTGCTGCTGTGGCTGACGTTGTTGCTGCTGCTGCTGCTGTGGTTGACGTTGTAGCTGCTGCTGTGGCTCCCGTTGTTGCTGCTGCTGCTGTGGTTGACGTTGCTGCTGTGGCTGCTGCTGTTGTGGTTGAGGTTGTTGTTGCTGCTGTGGCTCCCGTTGTTGCTGCTGCTGCTGTGGCTGACGTTGTTGCTGCTGTGGTTGTTGTTGCTGCTGTGGCTGTTGTTGCTGCTGTGGTTGTTGTTGCTGGCCCCAGAACGACTGCTGAGGCTGTGCTAACTGCTCGGTAGGCTGGATTGGCTGACCCCAGGCGGCCAAGCCTTGCTGCCGAGGCGGGGCTGAAGCATGACTTTGCACTGGTGGTTGAGACATTACACCTGGAGGACCTGGCCATTGATCTCGTCCTTGACGTGGGACTTGGGATGGCTGAGACTGGGGTCTTTGTTGACCTCTGCCTCTGCCCCTGCTTTGCTCGACATCATGTCTCTGTTGTTGTTGAGTAGGCTGGGAGGGCCCGCTTCGTGCCCCAGCTTGGGCTTGGGAAGCAGAACCTTGAGTACTAGAGTCAGGGGGAGGATCTCCATCTCCTTCCTTCTTTCTCTTACCACCTTTATGTTAACAGAAAGTGTAATTCAATAATGTCAGGGCATCGGTTGTATTTTACAAATTAAGAAAAAAAATTTTTTATCAAATGTTGTTAATCAGTATGTCGGTGAAGGTTATTAACCATATACGATACGACTACGGTAAATCTTTGCGCATATACACAAAGAAAAAAAAAGAGAATGAGTAGTCATACGGTTATGAATTGTACTTACCTTTTCTGGTCATCGCTGATGCCGGGGAGGTTGCAGTAAAACTTATTTATCGCGCAAACGCAAAATGGTTGTTATCTATTGTCTCATGGAAATCCTGGATTGTTTGAATAATCGTTTCGGGAGTAGATCTCTTGTATCCTTAAAGACGTAGATTTCTGCGGACCGCGAATGATTCGGTGAACGTTGTGACGTAAGACGCACGATCGGCACGATCAGTGACCAGTATGGCACGACTCGAACAGGACACGACTCGACAAGTCTACTTATACACTATTTCTGTACGGAAGCCCGGTCACGACATCTACTTCGATACGAGAAAGCGTGAAAGCGAACGAGTTCGACTTTAACTTGGCGAGTTCAAAGTCGAGTTTAAAGTC
>JAPYYV010021640.1:0-10655 GCA_030522625.1 Copidosoma aretas
TAAAAATTGAACTGGGTCATTTTTAGGCTATTTTTATCCGTACCTAAAATTGTAGCTCGATTGCAATGTGAATTCTATTTGGTGTAGAACTCCCTTAAAGAGCTACTTAAATAAGGATTAGATACACAAGTTTATTCTATAAATACAATCAAAGTATTCAAAATTACAGTTTTAATAGCATCTGTAAGCACGTCAAATCATTCTTTCTAGAATTGAATGTGAAAGTATTTTAAGAAGTACTCTACTTAGGCTTGGGATATTGAAGAATATTGTGTTTCAATTTTCATTAACTGATGCGTTTGACATATCAGAACTGTAGATGGTAAAGTAGATTAATGCTCATATGCTATAAACCTTTCATTTAAACATTGATACACGTATGTTTGATTTGCTGATTATTTGTTTTCCTTATAATCATTGACAAAAAAATTGGATCACCCGAAATTGCCCCACCCGAAAAATAGAGGCTTCAACTCAATTCACATAACAGCAGTAACTTGCATTCTTTAGAAAAGTATATCTTCTGGATCGTTTTTCTATCAAAAATATCATATGAATTGTAGAATATCTTCAAAGAACCGTACTTCAGAGTATATTTGAAAATGAGTTTCACCCTTTGTATGTACTTCTCAGCTAATAGGAAAATGTGCGTCCTGCTCGTAAATTTAAAAATATTTTTAAGAATCGATTAACTACTACTTAATTTGCGAGAGGAGACTTATAAAACCTGTGACATTGTGAATACATAATGCCAAGATGTCAATACATTATTTACAGTGATCCACCGCCGTAAAATAAATTCTTCCGGAGAATCTAAAAAACATCAAGTTCATTTTCTATTTTTGTTAGTGATACAACATTTTACAAGTTTTTTCAATCCTTTCGGATTTTTAATATAAAAATAACGGTGAAAAACATACAATTTTATTCCTGAAAAATAAAGGGTTGAAACTCTGTATGCTCAAGTTCAAAAACTTGTACTTACTTTCAAGATTTATTTTCTAATTTTGTGTCATCGAACAAGAGATTCGGAACTGAAAAAATTTCGATTATACACTGTTTGTTGAAAGTTATTTCAAGGGTGGTTTACAACCTTCTTATGTGTTTATCAGCTTAAAAAATAAATCGTATGCTTTGTTCATAAAATTTTAAATATTATTAAAAGTTACATCATCTACCACATAATTTTCAGAAAATAAAAATTTATAATTTTTGTTTATTATTGAAAAAAAATTTTTCTTCTACTACTCCCCCCCCCCTTCCCCCTAAGAAGTTTATGAATTTTTGAGCATTTCATAAAAGATAAGTTTTGATTCACGTCGAAAGAATTTTAGAAAATATTTTTACAGAAAAATTGTTTAATAAACGCTTGATTCAATGAATATTTTATAAGTGTGATTTACTTCCTTACAATTAATCATTTCGAAAAATCCAAAAACACGTAAACCAACATTTTTAGTTTTATTCGTAACAGCACTTATTCAATATTTTAAAATGCTTTTGTAATTTTTGATGATGAAATTAAAAAAAAATTACCGATTCAATCCCTCAAAGAAAATAAGTTACTAACCTGACAGTTTCAGGCAGTTTAAAAAGTTTTATTTTCTTAAAACATAAATTATCTAGATTGTATAGTTCCATAATATTATTTCAAACGTAAGATGTCTTCTGAAAACATTAAGCTTTAGCTCTTTCGTGTATCCAAGCCAATAAAAAATTGCATTATGCTTGTGTATTGCATATTATTTTAAAGAGTTTACAAGATATTCTATCGATGAAAATGTAAAAAAATTTCTTATTCAAGAAATTTATTTTAGGTTTGGTTCACCCCCTAAGATTATTAATTTTGGAAAATTAAGAAATACATCAACTTACTTTTTTAATAAGCAATACAATTACCCTTTTTCTATCTTTTTCCAATGGTTTCCTGATTTTTAATAACGAAAAAACCTTTAAAAATAACCATTCGCAACTTTTAAAAAGAAGGGGTTGCAACTCTGGCAGGTCAAATTGCTTTAAAATTTACATAGTTTTGTAACATGAAATTTCTAATTTGTTCTGTTTAAAAACATTCGTGAAGAACGTCAGATATCTTCGAAAAACCATTTTTTGGGGGTAACCTTACGGATGGTTTTCACCATCTAAAAGTGTTTGGCAGCCGATAAAAAAAATACGTGTCTCTAATTTTTTGATAATCCCCAATATATTACAATTTTTAATAAATCGGAGGCAGACACCTCAATAGGCTCCATTGTGAGTCTAAGACAAAGAGACATCCACTTTTAAACATACAGTTGAATAGTTACTGACTACACGGAGAGAGAAAACTAACTATTTTAGCGTGGCATATTAATCCGTTCACAGTATGAGACGTAGTATGCCATATACGTATGGCCGAATACCAGAGTAGCAGCCCCACCATGGAGAAGAAGTGTGGCAGTATTGCATACTCAAATAGCAAAAGTCCATACTATTTTGGTATGGAGCTTGAGCAACTGCAACGATAGGCTCCGCCCACTTTTCCAAATCGTCGTACTGACATACATCAGTTGCTCAAGTTCCATACTAAATAAGTATGGACTTTTGCAATTTGAGTATACGGCTCTACCACGCTTCTTCTGCATAGTGGTGCTGTTACTATGCTAGGCGGCCATAAGTATATTGCATACTACGTCTTATACTGTTAAGGGATTAAGGTGCCACGCTTAAATAGGTAGTTTTTCTCTTCGTGTAGGTTCGAAAAAAATGATAGAATGACAAATTAGTACATAGGACGAATACACCCTATTCAAGACTCAATCATAAGGAGGTTAGGGAAAAGAAGATATACAACAACGATAAAAAGTATAATTTTGACTCAAAGGTGAAAGAAAACTAATCCAATATCATACAAATAAAAGAGATGGAATGATACTAAAAAGGCACAGAGACAAAGACATATACATTTTTCCAAAATTGTGTAATCAAGCAAGCTCAACACTCATATATAGCACTAAATGTATAATTATTATTAGAGCTGTCCGTTAAAGTTCAATAATAATGAGATATTGTAGTATGAAAAAGGTAAAAGTAATTGTAATGGTAGAAGTAATAGTAGGAGTAGTAGTAGTAATAGTAGTAGCAGTAGTAGTAGTAGTAGTTATAGTAGTAGTTGTAGTAGTAGTAGTAGTAGTAGTAGTAGTAGTAGTATTAGTAGTAGAACAAGAAGTAGTAGAAGATAAATTATTATTATTATCTGCAGAAATATAAGTAGTTGCAGTAGTAAAAGTAGTAGTAGCAGTAGTAGTAGTAGAAGTAGTAGTAGAAGTAGTAGTAGTAGTAGTAGTAATCGTAGTAGTTGAAGAATCTTCTGTAATTATAGAAGAGAAAGTTGCAGTAGTAGTAATAGTAGTAGTAGTAGTGGTAGTAGAATAAGGAGTAGTAGCAGTATTATTATTATTATTAGTTGTATAATAATGAGTAGTAGCAGTAGTAGTTGTAGAAGTAGTTGACATAATATTATAAATATTAGTCGTAGTAATAGTAGTAGTACTAGAAGAAGTAGTAGTGATAGGACGGGTACTAGTAGACGTACTTTATGAGTTAAAAACGTATTGTTCCAACAAATTTACATTTTTATGTGCGTGTATATTTCAAATTTTTAAGAAGTACTCACTTAATTCATCAATCTTTTTGGCATCTCGTTTGATTTTACTCTTGCAACGCTTAATTTACTCCTTAATCAATTTCAGATAGGGTGACTGCGGAATATATTTGAAAATATTTATTATATACAAAGTTACATGCAATTGTTTATACTAAAACGTGAAAATAGTTACTTTTCTGTGTAAACAATCGCACCTAATTTATACATCATTGTACATTTTTTTAAAAATTTTCGCAATTACCCTCTCTCAAATCGATTGAGGAGCAGAACAAGCTTCGGAAAAGTCAAATCAAATAAAAAGCTTAAAAGATCTATCCGTTTACTGAGTACTTTTTGCAAATTTGAAATATACTGACCTTGTAAAAATACAAATTTGTAAAACAATTTTTTCCCAACTTATATAGTGCAACTTTTTTATTCTACGATATCTTATTATTATTGAACTTCAACAGACAGCCGTAATAATCATTGAAAATTTAATGCTGTGTACAAGTGTTGAGCGTCTTCAAGTCTAATCAAGTTCAACTATAATAGTACGTTATGGTAAAGAGAATAATAATTAAAAAATATAAAAATTATTTTGAAATTGTACTCGATTAAGGAGTAGAACAAGCTTCGGAAAAGTCAAATCAAATAAAAAGCTTAAAAGATCGATCCGTTTACTGAGTACTACTTGCAAATTTGAAATATACGGACCTTGTAAAAATGCAAATTTGTAAAACAATTTTTTCCCAACTTATACAGTGCCTCTTTTTTATTCTATGATATCTTATTATTATTGAACTTCAACAGACAGCCGTAATAATCATTGCAAATTTAATGCTGTGTACAAGTGTTGAGCGTCTTTAAGTCTAATCAAGTGCAACTATAATAGTACATTATGGTGAAGAGAATATTAATTAGAAAATATAAAAATTATTTTGAAATTGCACATATTAATGATTAAAAAACGGGGATTCTGCATGAATACAGCAACTTGTAAATTAAATGTAGCAGGTGTAAGATTATTTTTAAACACGATCCAGAGTGCCCTCAAAAACACATATGATGATAAATACGATGCGTGCAGGTGTCTTGTATATCATGATAAAAATATTTATGATTTTTTAAAGTATTTATAACCAACTTATTACATATTAATCTAATAGACGTAAATATGTCACAAACATTATGAGCAAGTATTCGTTCACTATTAACTACATTTTTTTTAAACTGATTGTTAATTTTAGAAAAAAATTTAGGAATAAGAGGTAGTTAAGTCAGTTGCATATGAAAACCTATACAAAGTTTACAAACGTTCAATAATTTCTCGGTTTAAAAAGTCCACAAGATCTTGAATATTTGCATGCATAATTTCATAAAGTAGTGGCAATCCTTAATTACATAAAAGACGTTATTTCTCCATTGTTTTTATATTTGTTTGAATCTTACAACAGCATTAAAAAAAATAGAAGAACCTGACTGCTATACAGTCTTTACTTTGATACGACGATGTTTTGCTTTACTGCAGAAAGAGCCTTGTCAGGTCCAACAATTTTTACTCTGATGAAATAAATCATTCTTGAAATATTGTATTATTTATCACCTCAAGAAGGCTTGCCTCCTAACACTTCATTTGAAAGAAATATTTTTTATTTAATGCTTAATAATTTTAACAAGCGTTACAAATCAATTGATTACCTAAATAATATTATATTTATAAAGCACACGTTTTCACTGTTGTTTGGCAAGGTACGATTTATTTCAATTGATATAACCCGGGTTTACAACTAGTGAAGTATACATGTATGATTTTGATGCGAAAGCAGTCTCCCTCTCTTCTCTATTGTGTACAGAAAACTAATATATAACCATATCTTGACAAACTCACTTCAATAACTTTTACCGTATACTATTACTCATGCCTAAACATGTCTTCCGCAAGTCCCCCGAGATCTCGTTTAAGCCCCACCCCACCACTCGTAAACTTTTATCGTCAAGTCCCCCGCAAGTACCCCTTTATTCCAACTCAACATCCCTACCAGTTCTGTACAAGCAAAAAAAATTCTTGCATTCAAAGGAAAACTGGCAGGTGATCTAATGTGCATTTGCAAGGGAGTGTACTTGCGGATGACTTAGAGGGAAACGCAAAAGTAGGACTTAAGGTAAAATGTACAAGGTGTGTTTAAATAGGACTTCGAAGGAAGTTTCAGAGCGAGACTTAAGGGGGCCACTGGGGCGTTTGTGAAACTTTCAGGAAAATCGGTAATAGTTCGTAAAATTATCAGCATCCTCCGGAATTTTTTATTTTGGTAAAAACAGTTATCAGTAATCTCTTGGGACAAGTTTTCAAATTATCAATCAATAATCGTTCTTAGACAATCGAAGAGAACGGTAGTGCAATCGTTACACTCAACTACAGTGCCCCTGTACATACATTCAAACAAACATTTTTAATGATGAATAATTTTTTAGTTTAGAAAATTTAAATTTGATCAAAAATTACTCTGATTAGATTCATCTAAGACAAAAATCGAGAAAGAAAAAATTATTCCCGAGTACGACCCGAACACACAACCTCCTGCTCACAGGACAGTGGCTCTGCCAGTCGACCTATCAAGGGGCTGCGCATTACATACACTGGGTTCAGATTAATGCACTCTCGACTGTTACATAAGGTTCATGGACAGCAATGCGTGTCCAGACTTGTCTGCGATCTAAAGCAATTAGTATAATAGTTCGTAGAATGATCAGCATCCTCCAAAATTTCTAGGCTAAAAATATCATTCATCATTTAAAATGGTCGCTCGTACATATGTAAAGTTGCACTGAGGTTAGGAATAACAATTACACCACCACTCTGTCCGATTGTCTGAGAACGATTATTAAGTAATGATTCCAAAACTAATCCCAGGATATCCCTAATAACTGTTCTTACTAAAATTCAAAATTTCAGAGGACGCTGATGATTCTACGAACTGTTTTATAATAACGGCTTTAGAACACAGGCAAGCCTGTACGTGCATGGCTGCCCAAGAAACTCGCATAAAAATTAGCATTTCTCGTGAAAAAATCTATTTGGTCCGTCCGATAGATTATCAAAAAATGTTAGACACGTATTTTTTCTTTTTTCTCGTAAACAAAACATGATGGAGATAGAGATCATCAAAGATCAGAAGTGGGAGGCGATGACGTCAGAAAGTTATAAAATCGTGCATGAATTTTGCATGATGCGTACTATACGTATCAGGGCGAAACTCGGAATATTATGGTGTTAAAGCAGCCTCAGGGACGACGGGAGGGAGAGAGAAACACATCCTGGTCAGGCATCAGATTTATGAGCTAAGAGAATTCACTCGTGGATCTTCAGCCCAGCCGTGCCGATAGTTGCAGGTTATAGCGACTTCACCGGATGAACTGACCCAGGTGTTGGCCCCCCCGGAAGAGACTGGCCGGTGATCCATCGGCCCGGTCGATGAGCTGCTGACTCCCGCGACGGAGATTAGCTTAGCGCCTACTGCCAGCGGGAACGCACCGACCAAGCGGCAGGGCGCACCGACGACCTCCCCAAGGAGGGATTGCCCCCCAGGTCCAGGCATAGAATCGGGAAGAATGTGTTTTTCGGCGCCACGGGTACTTTTCCCACCAAAAAAGTCCGAGAATCGGAATTCCCGAAAATTTTTTGACGAAATCGAACCCCTTTTGCCTCGAGTCTGTCAGGCTAGAAAGCTAGCACGCTAACCACTAAGAATTAATTAATGATTTAGGTATTTTCAGCGTGTAGGACTGGATTCTGAATGTGTAAATGTACAGATTCACTTCTGTTGACAGTTTCCAATAACTAGTTCGCAATAACTTCTTAACTTTTTTCTGTATACTGGAAAGAAAATTGTGATTATTTTACACGCTTTTTTTCTTCGTATTCACTACACTAAAACATATATGTATCTATACTATACTCAGATATATCTATACTCACTCTGTCACCAGAGTATTTACTAGCTCCTAGTACTTCTTCTCCAGCATAGAACTTATGTATTCTTGATCCTACAGCTGAACTTTTGTACTTGGTCCCTCAAGGAAAATGATCAAAATAACTTTTTTACGTTATCAGGTAGTTACTTACGTGAGCATTTTCCCCTCCAGATGCTAATCATTGTTCAATCAAGCCATATTGGGCCAGAACAGCCGCAACATGACAAACATCAGATGCTGCTTGCTGGTACTGTCTGACATCACAATGAGGTTCATGTTGAAGACTCGACAAGAGCTTGTGATGTGGACGATGTTTAGCTTTACATTTTTAAGCAGACACTACTGCACGACGGATACACTAAAATACAGTGTCGACTATCTCGCCACTTACCGACTCTGCTCGTTGGCGATGCGCCAACTCCGCGGGTTTGAGCAGAGACTCCATTACCCGTCAGCCCTATTAAGGGGTGGTTTCCAACGTATTTTTAATCGACACCGATTTGAAACCTTTAGCCCTAAAAATATAATTACAACGGGTATGGATTGAGAATATTTAGCTTTACACGCTATTTTACAGAAATGTTTTCGTTGCATATGACTCTGCACGTCAAAAGTTACAGATTAATGCACACCAATTCGTGGAGCTATGAAGTTTGTAATAAATCGATGCATGAAACTCGATACAATAGGTGTTGCCTTGACAATATTTTTACGTACAAAGCTAGCTTATATATGTAGAGTGATATCATAAAAGCGATAGCTTCAAGCTGTAACTTTGTTTGCATAGCAGTCTACCGACCACTACGCGTATCTTGACGGCCATACAGTGAAGTAGTCTATAATAAATCATTCTCGCATCACGAGTTAATTAGTTACGTTCTTTCAACGCAAAGGTTCATCATACTATTGTATATTAAGATGGCCTTGGAAGAGGTCGTTAAATATATATATAAAAATAGGAATATTGTCAAACATTAACTCAGTATAAAAATAAGGGAGCTTATAGAAAAACTTACCATGCTGTCAAATTCTGTAAACCAATGTTTATCAAATACCTTAGTGGTGCGCTTTTTTAAATTGATATTGGGCCGTAGGTGTGAGCGTAAATCCATGGTGTTATGACCCTTTACTTCGAAAAGTTCTCTATGCAATCGACTTCCTCGGGCTCGATCATATTTTTCCACTTGACTTTCTAAATACTTAAAAATATGTATTCGTCCACGAATACATAGCTGTAAAATATATTTAAATGTATAAGTAGAAATTTTTTTAAATGGCGATAATACAATCAACAATGAAAAATGGTCCTATAATATAATCTAAAAAATGAGGCAATCTTATTAATTATTCAGTAACTGAATTGAAACAAAAGATTTGAAAGAATTGTGTATGCCTTAAGATTAAATAAGTATAAAATTAAAGGGGAGCTATTTTCAAAATTAAAAGGTTGTCACCCTTTGGACGCTTTGTACTTTAGAATATCGTTATAGAACCTGTTTTTCTACCTTCATATTGGTCACGACCTATCTTGCCTGCTTCTTCTCTGACCTTATAATTGAATTAATTTATGCGCATTGGATGTGTATTGCTTCCTCACAGAGGAAGTTTTGTATCTGTTAAAAAAAAGTATTGTTAAAACTATGCCAGAAATGTTTTTTATAGTGTATAAAATGAAAATACATCATTTTCTAAAAATCTCTGCGTGTGTGTTTGTGTGTATGTGTATAAGTAAGTGGTAGTGTGTAATGTTACGTGGGTTATGATGGCCTTGGGGTGCTCACGGAATAGAATGTACGAGGACTTGAATATACTTCGTTTATTAGTTAATGATCCGAGAGAAGAGTCGCGCCGCAAGAGTACCTACCGCCTTGTTGGTCCGCCGTAGACTCCCTTGTTCCTTCCTAGCTAACTAGCTAAGTCCCTCCTCTCTCCCGCTACCACTCTGTGGTGGGCCCACGAAAGAGGGTGGTGCATGGACACATGTCTACGCTATTGTACATGACACGTCCAAGGGCCGCGACGTAAGCGCCCTCGACGACACTGACTTCTGTAGCTGCTAGCTCGTACCTGTGTGTATGTACGTGTGCTGTGATGAGTTATGTTGCTCGCGTTGTCTATGTTATTTTACACTCATTCTTCCACTCCCTAAGAGGGCCGCCGCTCTCTTTACATCTTCTTACTTATTGCTCCCCCCTTTCATACTTTTCTCATGCGTATTTTGTGTATGACATACTTCGTTCGTGTTGCGCTCTTCTTTCTCTACAATAATCAATTCAATATTTGACAGTATAGTGCTATTATACATTCAACTTTATTTTCATATATTTTCCTTATTTTTTTTAGCATTTTTACCTTTCTCCCCTTTTTTTGCATCCTATCACATTTTCTTTACGATAATTATTATTAATACTGCATTTAAATTATTATTATTTATTTCATATTTACGTCTATTATGTTTTTCAAATATTTTACTCTACCTCACCTGTACGACCTTATACGCTAAAATTATCAAACATTTTTTTAAAATAAATTTATGTATGCATCGCGGTTACTTTTGATCAAGCGCGATCGTTCACTATTGCTGGTTCTTGCCGTTTCATTGAAATCAGATGACTTGCTCACACCTGGATGACGATTGGTTGTGGTGCCGTAAATCTCATTGTATTCTCATTCTTTGCTGTATTGTTCCTGTGTCCTCTACCTATGAACATTCTAGATAGTTTTAGTATTACCGGGGCCTCCCATTTAAAAATTCCGAATGACCCTGCTGCCACGCCAAGCGCTATCTCCGCCACTATCAACACGTACTCCTTCCAATTGGAAAATTCCTCTTTCATTTGCAGTGTTTCTGTATTGATGTACTACTTTTTGCGGTATCGGCGCAAATCTTTTCGCGCTCGCACTGCTTGCTATGTATTCGTATGTTGGCTGTAGATATGTTACTACGTCCGTGGAATTCAACCCTACTTGTTCCGCTGGCAACGGTGATATTCTAAGGAGATCTAGATTTTCTTTTGTCACCAATGGTATCTCTACGTAGTATATAATTTTTCCA